>JAFIDM010035004.1:0-26301 GCA_023159025.1 Thereuonema tuberculata | reverse complement strand
AGTTCTCAGGTTCACATGAAATCTAAACATCCTATTGACCTTTCGTAAACGTACAACATTAATCTTTTAGGAATGAATTACTTTTTTTATGGTTGTTATAAATATTGGTTAGTAGTCTTTGTTTTTGGTGGGCAGGATTGTTTAGGATCTGCCTGATATTGAAAATTGCTCTTAAATTAGTCGAATACATTATCTCTCTTAACAGATGCTTATAAGAATTTTTTATCTTAATCTTTTCCTTGGAATTGTGTTAATGAATTTCATTTTTCCCATTTTCGTTTCTTTATTTGTGTTTTCGCAAAAAATATATATTTTTTTTATCGATATTACCCATCCAAATAATAACAATATGAATCAGATAAGATATTCAAACACTTCAATTTGGCAGAAGAATACAAAAAGATCCACAGGCTTAACTCTATAGAAATAATTCCAATTGTTACAATAGCTACTGGACTGATACATAAAAATTTACTTAAACATTTGATCAATCTACAGTTTTAAACTCAGATAAAATTTTATATACAGCACAAATATCAGTGATTTTGGAGATATGCCGTATAGTTTGCACTGTTTTGAACATATCATCTGATAGCTTAGCATAAGGGGCTGTTTTGGCCCCTTAATGCTAGTATACCGGCTGCATCGAGAACTGACAGACACAACAACAATAATAATAATAATAATAATAATGCACTCAAGAACACATACGATATGACCTACATACAACATTGTGGTACTCAACATTACACGCATAGTTAGAAAATGTATTTCACACATCCCTAACCATTCTTGCACATCTTTTTTTTTTTTTTTTACACTTGGCAATATGTGCTTGATCCGCCATTTTGTCTTTGCTGGGGAAATCCTTTGCTGAAACTTGACCCAATAATAACAATAATACTTTCAATGAAAATAATAATAAAATAGTCTAATTAAGTAGTTACTTTTTTTTCAATGTATAATAAAATGAATATATTACATTATATTTAAAATCTGAAATATATTAACCTTATATATTTTAAGAAAATTGTATTTCTAACAAAAAATATTCCTTAAAATGGTGATTTTTATAAGCAATGTTTTATTTTAAATTTTTAAAATGCATCAAATTTGAAAAGCTTTTTTCGAAACTTTCAGGTGAATATCCTTCCTTATTTCACAAATATAATAAGTAAGTATTAATATTATTTATGTGATTAATAACCTTGATAAGTTAATGAATGGAATTCCATTCAACAAACTTTTATCAATTCATAGTAAATTCATTGACCAAACGCGGACTTCTGGCCTTTTCCTAATTTCTCTTTTGAATTTTGTCTGCCATTTTATTCCAGAGGTTCTTTCGCTAAATAGTAACTATTACTTTTTATGAATTGTAGTTTATCGGTTATCTTAAATATTTCATTACATTTCGTTGAATTAGTTAGATACTATTTTATTTTAAGTTTTTGCTTTATACTACTATTGGAGTTAAGTGACAGTTGGTTGGAAAATGATGATGACTTATTAAATCTGAAATGAAAACTTACCATAGAGTTTAAAAGAGAAATCGGCGGAATTAAACTTGAATTATTATTATTATTATTATATGGATGGAAAGCAGAAATTTTAATATACTAAAAAAGCAATATACAAGTAAAACTATTCAGAATTAGATCACAATTTTTTTTTAAATGTTAAGATACCAGAATGAAAAAAAACCTATTCACCTTTTTGTATTTGTTATGAATTTGATTATTTTGAGCTCAGAGGTTATCATTGCTTTGCAGTTCAGGACATTATTTTGTTGATTACAAAAAAAAATAAAAAAGGTTATATGGATGAGAAACTACTAAAGTCAGTTTCAGCAAAGAGACTGAGGATTGTCTTCTTTCTGTTAATTAGGACTATTTATTCTTTCAGCGACCTAATTGAAAGAAAGCATATGTGAATGTAATTGAATATATAACTGAGACTTCAGCTGATTAACTTAGCATTTCGAAATTTCAATGTCCATCACTGTTCTTAAGGACAATGAATTTCTTTGGACCATCTTTTAGACTTTGGGTTCTTAGAAGATGTAAAAATTCATAACATTGCTATTTTGTAAAGCAGTTTTACAAATGTAATTTTTGTAAATAAAAAAGGTTTCTGAGAGGTTGTTTTACGTTTTACACAAATGCATTAAATGCAACAAACAAAAATAAAGTTAACAAAAATACAGCGAAAGCAAGAGTAATCTTAACAAAATATAACCTATTGATCATTTAGAATAGGAGAATTAGAATCTTTTAAATTTATTTCAGATCGCTCATTGATCACAAACGAATAGACCAAGTTTTAAGTTGGTTGAGTCTTGAAGAAAACCGTCCTCAGATCATAATGCTTTATATGGAACAGATTGATTTAGCTGGACATGCGTTCGGACCAGATTCTTCTATGGTAAATACACTAAAACTTCTTCTATATTTCTTCAAATGTAGCTTAATAGCTTAATAATAGAGATTTTTATTCTAACTAATGCGTTACGACTCGATAGTAAATTAATGAGTTTCATTATTTTTTGCTTTTCTTTCTGATGACAGGTTGGAGCTGCTCTCAAAAGAATAGATAATATTTTTGATAGATTGATGAACGGACTTCATAGAAAGGGACTGCTGGGATGCATCAACATTGTAGTAGTTTCTGATCATGGTAAGTGGAATGCTCTTGCACTTGGTTTTGCTTTCTACGAAGAGATCCTTCAATTAGATCTTCTCATTTCTCGTTCAAAATTGCTGAACAAAATAGAGCTAATATCTTTACACTGCCAACAGTAGCAATAAAGCAAACATACTCAAAGTCAACGAAATATAAATTATATGTAAAGAAATAAAGACTTACAAGTTGAAAGTAGAGGAGAGAGGATAAATTCAGAGGAGAGAGTAAAGGGCTACTTAATAAAGCAGCATGTAAAACCGCACTTTCGATACATGCAGTTGTGAAATACAATGAAAAGTACCAAAAGAAGAGTAAGTTTTTCCTAGACCAAAGCAACACCTGAAAAATGGCCTCTGATGTACAGATGTTCCTTTTACTCTCAAGCTGCCACAGCGAGCACAAAGGAGAGCAAAGAATGCACAAGGTATCGTCTAATTAAAGAAATAAAGATCATTCTTCAAACTCTGGGCAAGTTGAACATTCTTCAGAATCAGATGCTTATGAAAGTACAAGCAAGATTCCCTAGACGAATTAGATATTGAAGTCCCAACTCCATCAGATGTATTTCTTTATTCATCATCCACTAAAGTAGGAGTTCTGTAAACAATCTCACACTATTACGAATCATTTTCATTTACTCTATCTTTGATTTTACAATAATAAAGAAATGCACGGCCTAAATATTATAATTTTTAAATGAACTTGATCTCAAATTTCTTAAAAATCATTCGCCCACCAGATTTCCTATCTTAGATTTTCTTTTCTTTTATTACTTTTTTTATATCAAGCCAATAATATTGACGAATTATTTAGAATTTGGTTATTTTAGTTTATTTGGTTTTGAGTACTATTTTTAATTCCTTATTTATATTTTAATCAGGTTTGCAATTGCTTTATTTTTATCTCAGCTGTGTTAATGTTTTCAATTTATCTTTGGTTTATTTAATGATTTTTCTTTCTATAGTAATTTTTTACTTTCAATATGGTTACTTTTATTTATTTGCTTTCAAAGACTTCCCTATCTCTGCATTTTGTCCAATGTCTTATTTCCTAATTGTTTATCAAATGATTCAGATGATGTTTTTAGAATCAAATATCATCTAATATTAATCATCTAATGTTTAGATTCCGAATTCGATATTTCAATTTTTTACTTCCTACTAATTGTAAGACTAATGCCGTCCACAGATTTTTCAAAATACTTTTCCATTAATTAAAATAAAAAGCACAGATGATATCAGTACCCTTATTTCACTACTGAGAACGCCATAGACATTTGAAAAAGAAATAAAAGGGCATCGAAAACACTACAGTCTACAGCAGTTTGTATTTCTTTGACTTCTATTAAGACCAGTTTCCTGCCTTCTCGAAACACGGAAGGATTGGAAGGAATGAAATTTTGAACATTTTTTCCTGCGAAGACCCAAGGAAAGTGAAATTGTCAATTATAATCCATTTTTTTATAATTCCACATAATGTAATAAATGATCGAATCCATTTGAGTTTCCCAATAATAAATGTTTTTTTTTTAATTCAAAGAAAATCAAAGAACAAGAAAGTAAATAAAGAAACCAGTAAAACCATTTGCTTTTTTATGATCTCCTTTGATGAAGGAATGCAGTTTACATCAGACGATCGGGTTCTTCATCCTCTGAAAATTCTGGATGAAAAAGATGGGAATATTTCAAAGGAAATCTATTTTTTTGGAGGCACAGGAGGCAGATATCGGATCAGGAACACCAACAAAACAGCAGGTGAATAATATACTATTCCACATGAAATTCCTAGTTTGTAAAATTTCCATTTTTTTAAAAAAATTTGAAATATGTTTTAATTTATTTTTAAGAATTTTCGAATTCCTGAGTTATTAAAAACAAAATAATCAAAACGAGATTTACAGTTGAATTGAATCTCGATGATGAAAGTTTTCTAAAATCATATTTTAATATCTGTTCTATTTTGCAAAGCCTAACATTGTTGACAATAGATCGTGTTCCGTTAGATCATTCCATTTATTGTCATTGTCCGTTGGCAAGTGGAATGCGTTGTGATCGATTGAAAAAGTGCAAGCAAAAGGAAAATAGCGTTTGAATTAAGACAAATAAGTTAAAGTAAATACGGGATTTTAGGCAAAAGCTATCAAATATGTAAGGAAATATTTCTATTTAGTTGTGTGTGAAAACAAAAAAAAGTCACATTGAGATTATTGAAAATGGAAAAGTAATTGACAACTCCCAAGTCCCGATTTGAAGGAGATTTCAGGAAATAAATTATTCAGAATCATAAAAGAATTATGAAAGTGTAATAATAAGAGAATTATGGAATAAAAGTACTTAAACTCAATCTTTGAAAGCATTTCTTAAAAGAAAACCTAAAAAGATGCATCAGTTCCCTTTATCTGCTCTAGTGTTGTTTAGTTTGTCTTGTATTGGTTGTTTACAAGTCTCGAAAATAATTTCGAGGAACACAGGAAAAAAATGATTTCTTTACCTAATTCGAAAGAAGTTGTATTTCCACAAAGAAACTTGTATTTTTCAATTTGTCTGATTAAAAATAAATTGACATTTATTCTTTTTTATTTTTTATTCATTCAATGACTAATAAACATACTTAAAAAAAATACATGTGTATCAGTTGGATCCTGTCAATTTTGTATACAATAGCAACAATCAAATGACTGATCAGTTCGCATCGACTTTTTTTGCAGTTTTAACCAGCGTTTCGGCGATGATTCTCATCGGTAGTGATTGTGCGTGTGACCCTTCTGCAGCATGTTTTGTTGCAAAAGAACCAATGTCTTCAAATTTCTTTTTGATTGCAGTCATTGTTTCACGTTTCGGAGAAAAACCATATTCCTCATCAAATAAAAGTCTTGCTCCAGAACTGTCCCTCTTCGACTCATAAATAAACTTAATGACAGACACACGTTGCTTCAACGTCAACCGGAACGTCACCATTTTCACTGTCTGCCATTGTGAATTATCGCACGGTCCAAATAACGCGCATTCACTGTCGCGAGGTGCTCGTCCTGACATCAGGTGCATGCCCACTGTGTTCACAGGTGAAGCATTACGTTGCCCGCCTTGTACTTTTATTCTTGTGAAATCGTAATCTGTTCTCGAAAATGGCTCCCAGGAAGAAGTTAGTTACAGGGTTGACCAACTGATACACCCTATATTGTTATATCATCATCCTACATTGTTATATCATCATCCTCTAGAGATAAGGTTAGCAATAAAAGAAGATAAGGAAACACTGTCTTAGAGATACAAAAAGCAAAGATGGGAGATCCATCAAGTGAAAGGATCTACTACAATGGCAAGGCAAAGAATTTCAACAAGAAATATCAGTTCCAAAAAAATGAAAAGATCATGTCTCACTCCTCCTTCAGGACCAAACTAAAGAAGAAGGTTTACATTTGAACAACGTTACGATTACAATAAGGACTGATTACGAGGAATTGAAATCGTTCCTGTTACTTCCTTCAACAGAAAATTTGTAAAATGTAAAATTTAATTCTCACTTATTTTAAAACTCACTTGTAATTAATTTTGAATTTAAGCATTTATAGAAACTTACGGGTACGCATTAAATGTGGATATTCTACAGTTGTGTTTACTTCACTTAGCTTTGGAATTGAGGCTTGTGAGGGATTTGGACTGCGTCTCACCTCATTTGCTGACACTCAGTAAACACGACCTTCCTTTTCGACTTCATTATAGCAACAGTGATCGCATTGAGTCAGTTATTACACTCGTGGAATCTGGATGGCAAGTGTGGAACAAGTAAGAAATCTTCTTTGTCATATAAATTACAATCAAAAAAGAAAACAATCATGATCATTGTTCGAGATATTCGATTGAAATGGAATAATTTTCCCTAGAAAAACAAAAACAAAAAAACAAAAATAAACTAATACTTTATTGAACTTCTGAAGAAGTAAGCATTATACGACTTCTCTTTTGATTTTATATAAACTTACAGTTTGTTAAATTTAATCAATCTTCAATAAAAATAATAAAATATTTTGTGTTAGTTTTAAAGAATTGCTATTCATATTTATTATTTCATATTTATTATGAAAATTTTCTTTTATAAATAATAATAGTTTATAAAATTGTTGTTCAGAATGAATTATTATAGGGTGTACTATAGCAACTGAATTGGAGATGATAAACCTTTACTGAACTTTTAGAATTGAAATAGTCTGCTATTTATTTCTCTACTCTTTATTTATCATCGACAACCAATCAGTAGAAACAATTTCTTATTTCCCTTCAGACGGATTTTTGGTAAAATGCTAATTTATTCCAAAACTTGATAATTGAAATCTGAGACTTAAAAAAAAATAATTAAAAATTTGATTAATTTATTAATTATGAAAACTTGGTCTGTAAATTAAGCAGAAACTTCCTAATCAATGATATTGTTCTGTTTTTGATGAATTAATTCATTCAGGCTATTGAATGGAATCAACAAGAAATAAATTTTTCTCTTGAATACAGTGATGAATACAAAAGCAGGAAAGGCAACCACGGATATGATAATGTTGCTGAAAACATGCAGGTAGTACAATTTGTTGAATTTTACTTAAATCATATTTTAACATTTTAAATGTCAATATTTCTCTGTTTCAATAACTGTTAACCATTTGTCAATGACTCTTTGCAAGGCCATCTTCGTTGCTTACGGTCCTGCCTTCAAAAGGAATTTGACTGTGGAGCCATTTGAAAATATCGAGTTGTATAACTTATTTTGTGGTGAGTTTATTAAGATGATTTTTTTTATTATTTTAATTAAAATGAAAAGATTTGTAATCGTTAATCTCTTGAGAGTGGTTTTATAGAAATGAAGTTAATGAATTCTGTTCAGTTGTTTTTCAAAAATGAAGAAACGACATCGTAGAGGTAAGAGAGAGACGACACTTTTTCAGATGAAGTGATGACACATTTTAATTTGAATTATAACGGACTTCAAAAAGATGAAGAAAAATATTAATAACTAATGATAATCTACTACTTTCGTCAGTGTTGATGGTTTTATACTTTGATTCTTCCGTTCTTTATGCTTATTCTTTCCTGTTTTTTATTTCTATTAATTGCTAAGCTTTTCTAAGGATTAAAAAGTCAGGCTAAAAGCTGTTTTAAGTACTTAGACCACCCATTGTACACCCTCATGAACAGACTTCAATAGATGATGATACTATTAATCAAAATTCCACAGCTTAAATAGCTTTGGTATTGAAACTTTGAAGTTAACTAAGTGAGTTTCTTCAGCTGAAACGCAGATCTTCTATCTGAGCCATGCCACAAATGGCAGGAGCCATCTGCGTACGCCTGGGTACAAAAAGCCTTATTGTTCAGGAGACTAACAAGATCGAAACCACAAGGTGGCATAAAATAAGAGAATGGACAGCAATGAACTACCCTGGTCTGTATCTTACGTCCGAGATGGTCATTGGTAATTTATCTGATAAAAAATGGATGGATTCCATTCAACTCTGCCGCTTTCCGAATAGGGGCAAAGGAACAACCGAAAGCTTCTTCGATATCAAGAAACGTTCCTGAAGTCATCTGCAAACAGGAGAAAGAGTTTTCAATCTTGGATACCAATTGGTGGAGGCCAGTATCAGTATGGTTTGCCTTTCTCGTGGGTATACTTCTCAGAGAAGACAGAATGTTCACATAAGGGAAATTTTCTAATAAGCTGCTCAACAGCCTTCCAGTTTTTTTAGAGAAAAGAAGAAAGACTAATACGTCTTCTTAGAAGGAGTTTGCCAGAGAGAAATCTGTTCCACACGATAAGATCCTTTTGATTACTTCTTAGAGAGTCTTGAGGCAACGAGATCTTTAGAACAGAAATCCAAGAGTAAAGAGAAATTTCAAGTAAAGATGCAGGTTCTAGGTGTGTCCTCAAAGGCTTATATAATCAAGCCTCTCCGAGCTCTTAAATCTTTATCCTATTTTTGAACAATCAGTTTCTTGAATTAGGGCAATGTTAATATTACAATCAATAATCTTTCTGGATAGAATTCTGGGTAATTCTGGCCACTATCTTTCTGGTTACTGAACAGTGTTGCAGGTTCATTTGTAAAAATAGAAAAACAGAACATAATACCATAATAAAAAGAAAGAAAGAATTGAGATACTTCCTAGTTACAGGACATCATTGATGGGCTGATATCACATGGCATGTTACCGATACCGACGTCTTCATTTGCAGTTTCCCTGAATTTCACTAAAAATTTCTTATTCAAAAGCATAATCTGGGATAATTCAGGAAACTTGAAACCTGTACAATTGGCGATTAGAGGCCTCTTCCAGCCAGACAACAAACCGGAGGCTGTGTTTTTCATTTTCATCTCGAAGAACTTCCAGCCGTAGCCATAAACCCTTCATTCTGACCTTGATTGACCTTGATTTAAGACCATAGCTGGTCAGAATAGATGCAAGGAGCCCTTAATCTCTAATTGGATTGGATAACGATAGACTCAGCATTTCTCCTGAGGCCTCGAAAGCGAGGAAGAAGCTCTCCTGCTCGACTCTCAAGCACTTCCTCACCCGCTGCAAAAGAAAATTCTATTCGTTGTTCTTAACTAAAAAGTTCGTGACTAGTTTAACAACTGCGATCTGTGTTAGGTGACTGGCCCCTGAATTTCTTTGCAGCAGTGGCCAGTCATACGTGGTGTAATATTGCCCAGGAGCGTTTAACATCAGAGCACTAGACTCCACCAGAATTCATCGAGACTCTTAGTAGCAATAGAGTAGCCCTAGCCGGTAAATCAGTCGAGCAGATCCCCACCACCCACTTGAGAGCCTAAGGATTTACCGTTGCCGCTCCCACCGCTGTCAATAGCAGAGGAAGTCTTCGCCACACTGGCATTGCGTTTCTTCTCCGCTTCACTTCTTAAACTTAATTTCACCGAGTTGAACAGAGAGATTCATGACTTGCTCCTCCTCAAGTTTCTTGGCCTTAGATAATTCAGGGGTTGGAGCCTCTCTTATCACTTGCATAGCTGCTTTTCTGATTCTCTGAAATTCAGAGCCCGAGATGGACATTTTAAAAATGTCCCTTGAGCGAAACCCTCCAAATTTTTTTTTTAATCCTAATTATCTATCTACGACCTCAGAAAATATGGGGAGAAATAGCACTTACCTGCAGTGCCCAAATACAGGTAAGGCAAGAAAACGACGAGATCTGCCATGTTTCCCAAAGGCACAGTGTCATCCTTCCTTCGGCAAAGTTCACCTTGAACTGAAGAGATGGCTTTGAATTGTCCCTGATAAGGCTCAAGAAGTGCGATGATGGCAGGGATTTCTACAAACCACTTTTTGTGCATCTTCCAGATTGATAACATCCCTGGAAGCATAAAGAATACTGACCCTATTGAACATCAAAGATAGTTCAATTTTCAGTATTTTTACATCAATATTTCTTTTCCAATCAAGTATTTTACAATGAAATTTATTTTCTAAGTTCATATCTATTGTTGGTATTTTGGAAGTTGTTTTATTGTCATAATAAAATCGTGGTTCGTAAACATTGGACTATCAAAAAGAGTAAAATACTTTTTTTTTAAATGCTTCACTCAATATAGAATTTTTCTTTTGTTTTTTCTTATGACAGAATTAACGAATCTGACTCCAGCCACTAATAATGGCACAAAGGGAGCTTTGAGTCATTTATTGAAACAACCCAACCTTTCTTTTGATGCACCAAAGGTATCTTTCGTGGTTTCTGATTTTCCTTCTGATGTGGAGAGACGAGGGAGAAAAATACAGGCAGCCTGTCAGTGCCACCAGGTGAGTGAGACAGACAGACTGTTATGAAACCTAAATAAAACATTAAACCCTTGAAGATAATGTGTGATAGCTTCAACTAAAAATTCATTCTCATTTAGAACAGAACTGAAAGATTCAATAAAACTGAGTTACTAAATCTTCATCTTCCCTGGGGAATTCCATTTCATCAAAAGGAACAGGTTATACTTATTAACAAAGATTACATCACTTCGTATGATATCGAAAGAAAACAACCACGTTGGATAGCTTTCCAGTTGACTTCGGTAAGTTCTATCTACATTGGAATCTTACTATTCTTTATATTGTAGGTTTTATCTAACATCATGATTAATAACTACAATCCTATGATTATTAAAAAGTAATTTCCTATGAAATTGAAAGTTAATGGATTCTGATCTACTGTTTTAAAAGCATCAAAAACTGTCTGAAAAACATCTTAATATGTGAATGTGCGAAAGTTGTGATAACATCTACAATTTTCTGGTTTTAATTTAACAATTTAGCCATCGTCCTTTCTTTCTAAAGATATTTAAATTATCAATTCGCCCTAATTTGGAAATGGTTTCCTAAAAATAACAAATAAAAATAAAAAACAATGACAAAATAATGTATTAACAAATGGGTCTTTGTAGAATGTGGGACTTTCTTGCTTTTTTTGGATTATTGAAGT
This sequence comes from Thereuonema tuberculata, assembly GCA_023159025.1. Classification (NCBI taxonomy): domain Eukaryota; kingdom Metazoa; phylum Arthropoda; class Chilopoda; order Scutigeromorpha; family Scutigeridae; genus Thereuonema; species Thereuonema tuberculata. Next base: position 15,147 of record JAFIDM010035004.1, on the reverse strand, counting down.
TTTCTTTTTCTTTGTTGCTTTAATATAAACTTGTCTTAGTTATTTTCTTGATAATTAAAAAAAAAAAACCGGTATTCTTCAGATGTGTTCAAGTGATCTGTCGAAAATTTTGTAGATCATTGTATTAAAATTATTTATAATTTTCTTCTTCTTACGAATTGGAAGACGTTTTAAACTGAATCTCATGTCTTAATCAACATTTCTCTATTTGCTTACAATACAGATAACCGCAGTTTATTTTTCAAAGATCTTCATTTTTAAACAGATTCATGTCCTTTTTTAATTTGTTTCAAACAAAAAGAACTGTGTCCTAAGTTGGTGCAGGGAATAAATACCAACAAATCTTGACTATTTCTTATCTTCATAAGATAAAAAACAAAAACAAAAAAAAACACACAGATGATCCAAGTTTCTTAAAGTGGTGAATAAAAAATATTTAAAGTAATCTTAAGCTAAAGCCGTTCATTTGTGACAACATCAAATTAAAAGAAAAATCATAATTATATGCGATTTCTATTCCATTAATCATTAGAAAGCAAAAGACTACATTGAGAGGACAAACTACACAGTTCAAACCAACTAATCTGCTTCTGCTGGTTTCGAAATTAATTGAAATGCACAAGGACCAATAGTCTGTTTCTTATTAATTACAGTTGACTAATGTAACATCTCAAGAACCTTGTTGGATGACTGATATTCGTTTGAAAGAAGATCAAATAGGATCCTGTACCAAAGAATTCAATGTTAACAAACTTAGAAAACAAGGAATTGTCATCGGACGTTTCTTTCAACCAAGTAAGAACAGACATTCTATTATCATTTAAACCTTTAAGCTTTAAGAGCTACATTTTCAATTTTGAAAATTAATGAATTTACAAAGAAATGTATTGGGAACGATTGTGATATTATTGTATCTATCACCATACTTCTTTTCACTTCTAAATGAATTCATCTCACAGTTTAATTAATTCATATTATTAATTTGATAGGTTTTCAAGTAAAGGAAAAAAACCCTTCAAACTTAACATATTATGAACACAACTAAAATAGAAGCAAATATTTTAAAATTCTCATCGTTAATTTGAAATTTAATTTCATTAATTTCTTAGCAAAATTATTTCCATAGCTTTTAGATGAGTTAAATTTCAATTTTGAACCATTCTTAATTAATGAATTCTTATTAATTTTCCGTTTTGTAAGTATTTTTTAAAAAGCCATATGTACATTTTTAAATAAAAATTTAGTAATTTAAAAAACGCGCCAGATAATATTTGTTTCAATCTCTTGGGCTTAAATTAATCTGTTTTATTTTCACGCAATGTGTCTTAAGTTCTACATTAGCCGATCGGTTAAACCAGCTAAGCATTGTGTGTGTGGGCGTTCGATCTAAGTTTAATATTTTTACGTCCCGTTCTTCTTTCATTTCTTTCTGTTAAAAAAAGCCATTTATGTTGTGATAAACTGAGAAACTATGTCCACACCGTTCTCCCTTCGCTGATATTTGAATCGTATTTTATTATGATTTTTGACTTTTTTATGAGTTACAAATAGTACGTAAATTTAAATGCCTTTTTTTTTAATCTCTTTACTTACAAAGTGTAGATTAATTCACTTGAAGATTAATTGAAAGGGAGGAGGTGGGAAGCAGTTTAAAAAAACACTTACTGTAGAAGAACTTATATTTTTGTAATAGGTTTTTCAACCAGTATCCGTTCAGATGAAGGTTCCAACTTATTAAGCAACGCTGTTTTAATGTACGAGAATTTTCGATCAGGTAAGAATTCAAACAGACATCAAGTTTGTTTCTAAAGGTTACTTCTGTTTCTTAGATCTTCAATAGGCTAAATAAATAAAAGTAATTTTTTTTAGTCAATATTAAGCCAATTCGAAACCGTTGAGTTTCTGCAGTTTAACTTGTACAGTTTCAATTAAACTACACATCTTCACTTTTTACTTTCGTTTTTAGTGACCACGCACACAAAAATAGGAGCTTTCAAGAAGGTTCTGTCGGTCCTTAACCTCTACAGCCCAAACTCTAAGTTGTACAAATATGAGTGATACCTTATTGGAAAGATTTTGACTTGTAGATGTGTGTATGTTTCCACACAGTTCCGATCTCTTCTGTCATTTCACAGTAAGAGAAAGAAAATGAAACATATACGAGGTCGCTATGGCTTGTGGACAATATGAACCAATTTTTTTCCTTGTTTCCAGATTATTACAAATGTTAGAAGCCAAATGAAAACCAACTTCGATGGGACGTGGAGACAAAAAACAAGTAACAAATAAGCAATTGAGTTCCCAACTTAGATACAAGTATAACACTAAAACTGACTGAGGCTCTGCTATTTTAGCTATCCAAAGACACTCATGAAAAAAGTTTATAACCCAGAAATTTGCCAAATCGACCATCATTACATATGTCGAAATTGTACATTTAGCCATTGTTCAAAGGAGGGCGATTAAAGGGAAGATAAATATTTGGAAAGTACTGATCGACAATAAAAGAGAATTGGAGGAATCGAAAATACTTGCTTTGGTCCAGGCAATTAAATTAGTTAGATACAAACAAACTTAAAACCAAATTTAGAAAATGTATCGGGGAAAAAAAGGATCAATCCAATGAATTGTACTCATGCGAATTGATTCTATGACAATGACAAGAAAGTTACAACTCTACGATTGGATCAGTCTTTCAGAAAAATTATTTTTCCTCTTTTTGTTTTTAATGATATTTTCCTAAAAATAATTTCTGTGATGGAAAAAAAAATCTATGAACTAAATAGAAATTAACAATTGAACCATTTTGTTTTTAATTAACTACATTTCTTATAAGGGAAGGTCTGGAAACTTATCAAATGATAGAATTAAAGGATAGATTCCACAATACCTAGATTACAGGCGTAGGCGGTTAACCCGTTTTTCCGAAAAAATTGTTTTTACAAATTGTCTTGCATTAGGCACAATGACTATCGATGTGTGCAGTCGTGGAGTAGTGGTTAGGGTTGGAATAGTCGTTCTTTTAAGTTCCCACTTGACTACATAAACATCACCTTAAACAATGAAATTGTCCTTCTTAGTTTTGTTGTCATTATCAAATCGAATTTTCCCAATATTCCTTTCAGTCAAACTGTACCATTGAAAGTTTTCTTTTCTTTCACAAAAGAAAGGAAAAATTACAAGATCATCGCCATATTTTGATATTAAGTATTTGTTTTGTTTTGTTTTGTTTTAAGTTTTCTTGATCACTATTAGAGGAAACAGTAGAAGCATGTGCATTTATTTGCCTGACGGAGAACCTCCTCTTTCTCTTTTTATCTTTTGGCCAATCTTTAACCAATTCCTCCTTCCGCAAATATTTGATTTTTCTTTATATTCCATTCCTTACTTGGCATTGATGTAGCTGAGGATGACCTTGCTGTATTCCATAGTTCTGTTTTATGGTAATATACAAGATAGAAATAATGTGAGGTGTTTTAAGCGCCATAAGTTGATAAATATTAGGAGCGTAGATCTCAAACTTTGGATTGCAGGCTTAAGGGTCATGGAAAATGCAATCATGAAAAAAAAGTTCCTAGTTCACATAGGGGCATGTGGCGCTACTGTCGATTACGCAAATAGAGCTCTTCTTGAAAAGGCTACCCACACGATGACTCACCCACTAGTCTTCAACAAGAGCACAGCAATGCCGTTAACCGCGCTTTCCTTCCTTCCGTTATCGAATTTGGCCAACTAGGAACCACGGAACTAGCTCAAACTGAAGTCAGGGCAAAGCTAGTGATATTGACCGCGCTTTATTCCTGAAGCTTTATTATCAGTTGCATTCGAAGGTCACTAGGACATTACATGAATACAGGCGTATCAGAGGCCTCAGAAGAGGTCGAGAACCACTATCGATAACAAATCTACGATGTACCGTTTGGTTCACTTGCACCGTTACAGGGGTTCGCTACGCATCTTTATTGTGAAACCAAGTGTTTCCATTCCTGCAGCAGCATGGTGTCCTAAGCACACTAGTCTTCATGCAAGATGGAACTACATCGCACACATCACGTATTGCTAGGAATGCGATTGCAGAGTGCATCCCTAATGATCGTGTAATAAGCAAGCATTATACTTATGCTTGGCCCGCAGGATCCCCTGACATCAATCCGTGTGACTTTTGGCTCTGGGGTTATCTCAAGGATAGGGTCTATCGAAGTAGGGTGAACACGCTACAATATTTGAAAAACGCCATAAGACGTGAATGGGGTCGTCTGAATGATGAATTGCTTCGACATGTTACAGAGCACGGTATGCATCGAATGTAAATGGTCTTTGAGGATGAAAGGACACATTAAACATCTTCTGTGATCAACCGTTCAATTCCGAATTCGAACGAGCAACGAAAACCAAACGCTACTGCATAGCCGACTGCAGCGTCACATGCCCTCTGGTGGTGACTATGTGAACTATACATGATGGCACTACCCATGACTCATCAGCCTACAATCCAAAGTTTGAGATCGATAAGCCTAATATTTATCAACTTATGGCGCTTCAAACATCTCACGTTCTTTCTTGGGATTTTTATTATTTTCTTTCTTTTTTGTTTTGCAATTTCAATTATTTATAAATAGAACATATTTTAAGTATGTGCGATATTTTTTAATGTTATACGGGTTTTTGATATTTATTTGTATCTTTAAATACTGTATTATAATTTTAAATATTACACTTCTGTAAATTTATTTAACTTTTCCGTTATATTCTGACAGGGAAAAATCGAACAAGAATCAAATAGTTAGAGAAAGTGAATTTTCATAAAAAGAAACAACATATGAGAACTATAGTAATTCAGTGAATGCTACTACCTTACTTAAGAAGGATAGAGTAATATCGCTATTGTAAGTGATGTAATAGATCAGAAATAGGCGAAGAAGTTTGTGTAAAAGATATGGTTAATGAAACGGAAACAAAGGAATTGTTGCACTCTGATAAAACAAACTTATTGTTAACAGACGACTTCAGCGAAACACGTTCTCATCTAGCAGTGAACCTTAAGAAAAAAGAAAAAGGTGCGTGTTACCGATCGTGGGAAACAAAGTTAACACTTCGGACAATGACAAAATTACAACCATCATGGTTCTAGAAAACCATCCGCAGGAAATCACATGTCAACTTCAGAACACAAGTCAACTTTCCAAACAGAAACGGGACGTAGAAAACAAAGGTAAAAGAAATAAACAGGAAATTATCAACCAGTGACAGCTCGCAGATTAAAACAAAGAGAATGTTGCAGCAATGGACAATCCAGGCTAATAATCCGTTCTGATCAGAAAAATGTAAATTCACAGCATCACTTACATGGTAACAAAATTCAAGAAATACAACAAAATTCTCAACATCAGGTGACCCCTTTTGTAAGCTGATACTGTGTTTTTAGAAGAAACATTAAAGGCAGCACAGAGTTTCCAGCTAGTTCCATCTTTTCATCCCGACTTTATTATTAAAACCGATCAGACAATGTGTGAACAAACTCAATGAACACTTTCTCATCAGAGTGAGAAAAAAACAGACTGTCACCGGAAGTTTAACAAAAATAACACATTTAAATATTGATACAAACTTCCTTCGATCCTCTGTTAGTGTTTATTATTTTTTAATAGTTAATATTTCGATCGTATTATGTCCCAGTCTCGTCAGGTTTATGGTAATTCAGCCCTAGTCCGTTGCTGACGAGACCAGAAAAACAAATTCAAATAAACAATTTCAAACTTCGTTAGTGTTCAGGTGTCGAAACATTCACTGCTTCCACTGCTACTGCGACAAATTTCATCCAAACTAATGAAGGCGTGAAGAAGGTCCACGAGGTTGATTAAAGTAGAAGGTGATTGGAAACTTATTCCAATGCCTACAAGTAGTGTAGGTTGAAATGGGAAAGGAGCATTTCTTGATATCATAGGAGAAATTTAGTTAAACGTGTAAAATTTATTAATAAGTAAAAAATACTATCTAATAAAAAAAAGAAGGAGAGAGAGAATTGAGGAGTGGGAGAGTACAAAGTTACGCACACGAGACTGTCAAACTATCCACTGATCTACTGCTGGATACAAACATACAGTATATATGTAATCTTACAATATTTCACTTACTGGTAAAATGGTTCATCGTCTGCAAAAATCCCAAAAGACTAATTTGTAGCCTCATGTGTCAGTTACATTTCTACATTTCAGAACGATTGGGCGACTTTAAAAAATTCACCTTTAACCTAATTTTTTGAGAAAAAAAAAGGTTGACCGTCTACGCTTTTAACTTGGGTGTTCTCTTTCGGCCCTATCGTTGTTCAGCCCTTTCAAAGTGTCCGTTTCCAGATCACGAACTTCTCTTTTTTGAATCCGTTTTAATTTATAAAAAATGCATTAAATTATTTTTTTTTTCTTATTTGGATTTCAGATATTTTCTTAACTTTAATAAAACAGATGAAAATTTGGTTTAATAAATTTGGAAAAATAAACGTCATTTTAGGACCTATTTTTGAATCCAGGTAAAATCATTTATTGATTATAAGCAAAATTAAAATTTCGTAAAAATCAAAACTTAATTACATTTCTGTTTTGCATTTATATGATTAAATTGATATTTTTGTTCAACCAATAACTTTATTTAAGAATATCTTTCAATAAGAAATAGTTTGTACATTTTTTATTATTGTTTTTTCAGTTCTTCCTTCCACTTGGCCAGTGATTTCTTCGCTATTTTCATTCGCTGTCTTCCTTCATCTTCTTCAGGGTGTGAAATGGATTCTTTAGCTTTTATCCTTCCGCATAGGAAAAAAAGAAGTTCTTGTCAGGTAAGAGCTTGTCTTAACAGAAATTCAAGAAGTTCTAGAAATTCTCGACAACGAACAACCAATTTTGATAATTTTTGACTTGTAATTAGAGAAAACTTAAAAAAAAAAAAAATTAAAAAAAAGTTACCTTCAGGGAATATTATCAAAGAAACCTTTTTTCGCGAATCCAGAAAGTGATCGTGGGAATAGTGTTAAGGCAATGGAAGAATGGATTCAATAAGGTTTCTAATCAATTCTGTCCTTTAATGGAAAACTCATTAATGGGAAAAAGCAATACTTCACTATATATTGAACATAATCTAGAGAAACAATAATTTCAGAAAAAAAATTATCAATGATATGGTTTTTGAAGTTGGTATAAGGTAGATACATTGCAGATATAAGTTTGTTTATTTTTGTTTTCAGACTCCTCGGCAGTTCCTGCGACTGAATATTGCGAGGATCCGTGATATTGAACTTAAGACAGGACTTGAGTTTTTTGTGAAAAACCAGGTTCTAGGATTACAACAGAGATTGCGGCTACAAGTGAATATGTGGGAGACAGACACCAAATAACTTAAGAAAGAAAACATGAAGGCAAAGAAGGACCCAGAGTTACTTTCAACATCATCACTTTCTTAATAATTACAAAAAAAAACTTTTGTAAATAGAATAATCAATGATTCGTTTATAAATATGCTTTCAAATCCTCTAGTGTTACTTTAAAAGAGCAAAAAAAAAAAGAAATTCCGAAATTTCACTAATACTTTAACACTAAAAAGTCAGGTAGACAGTTTTGTTAAGAAGGCGAACTCCCAGTGCAGTAACAGTTCGATTTCCAAAGCTAAGTTGAATTGTTTGTGTTTTCTGGTCTATCCACAAACATTTAAACTGTCTCTTATGGTAAATACCACACAACGATTATTCTACCTAACATTTCACAACAATTTCCCAAGTACGCTCGGGCACTGGAAAATATATGTATATTTCCCAGTGTATGTAAACATGGGGGGGGAGGGGGCGTAAATAAATCTCAAAAGTCGAATAATTTCGTAAACAACAATAACAGTAAATTAAAATGACAAAGATCCATTGGATCATTGTTTTTTTTTTTTTAATGCTTCTTCCCTTATCAGTTGGAATCCAGCATTAAGTATTTTAAATATCTAACTTGAGGGACAGTTGTATCCTGGTATTAGGCTGAGCTGCTGCATCCAAACACTCCTTCGTGTTTTGCTACAACAGATGCAATTAACGATGTTTTTCGCAGCATCAACTCATTCTCAACATAAGCCACTTTTTTCTTTTTTGGTCAAAAATAAAAATATTAAATGTTTTACTGTAATCGTGTTAGTTAACTTTGCGTTCACTGGCGTTGCTTTGGCCTTATGATGAATTCTATATACAAGAATATTTCTCAAATTTAATATTAGTTATTAAAAACAACTATATGTGGAGACAATTAGGAAATAGTGAGCTACAACTCGAATATTTCAATTCATATTAAGGGTAATGTATCATTCAATTATTTTCATAGAGCATTTAAATTCTCCACCACTGCGCAACTATTTAATAAAAAAATAGACTATCTATATCAAGTTTCTATTCGATCTAATTATCCCATTAAATTTATTAATAAAAATTACAATAAAACTTAAAAACTCTCGATCAAAATCAGAAACATGGATACACAGCCACCCCCAACTATGCGGTCATCCCATATATAAAGGGAATTAATCACAGCGTTAAGCAACTCCTAAAAAGCCACACTATCTGGATTATCAATAAAACCAATAACAAAATGAAGTATCGCAAATAAAACGGATATCCAAATCAAAAATAAAATAGTTTTTACTATACCATGCTCCAAATATAAGATAGTATATAAATATTTTTATAGATCCAAAAATATATTGATTATAATACACAAACTTTAAAAAGAAGACTAAAACAGCATCAGGTTAATTACAAAAATAAGGACCAATTCAAATCTATGATATATCTACATAATAAATCAACTACCCACATCCCTAACTTCGAACAAATTCAAATAATAGATCATGTCAATTCCATCTTCTCCCTCACCTTACGGGAGTCCTGGCACACTCACCCACAACTAACAGCGAATTATCCAGCAACGTCATCAGAAACTATTTAAACCTTCCTTTCCTCTCCAACAACATAGTTGAAAATAACCTGCCGTCAGGCTGAAACGTTCTGGCCTAAATGTTTTAATCTGACGATAATTACAGAAGTAATTTTTAATTTATGGTTTTTACTTCTTAAGAATTGAATGTGGAGTTTTGTACTTAATTGTTAGACATCTGATGTGTTGTTCAATAGGATTATTTTATAGATATTTGCAACAACTGGAATTAGAGTTACTTCTTCAGTGATTCCCAACTTATTTTAATTGTGGAACCCTTTTCATCTTGATCAAAAATTTTGGAACCCTGACAATTTTGACTGATTATAAATAAAACAACAAATCAAAAAATAAAAATAATCTGTTGAAAGATTAATAATGGAAAAGCACATATTATTAATTCAAACTGGTAATTAATGTGAAAGATTATATTTCTTTTTTTTCTTTTTCAATATTCTTTCAAAATTTGGTTTAATTGTGGACAGCTGAATTCCAATATCAAGATTGGCATCCAACTTACTTCTGTATTTTGTTTTTGTCGCAGCGTAGAGCAAAAGTCCGCTTTCAAACAAATTACGTAGTTTCAAACAACCAACTGCGTTTTTGAATAAATTGGATCTTCTTCTTTTAAGTCACCCAAAAACTCATTGAATGAAGCTTCATTACCTTTAATTTGACTGTTTAATGTCAGATCAATGAGATTTTTCATCTTCTGAAGTAAATAGTTTCTCTGGTTTTTCTTTAATATTAAAAGGATTGAAACTCCAATAGTTATAGTTTAATAAAGAAAATATTCACTTAACGTCGCAGTTATTGATTTAGATGAGATATAATTTCTTTTTGAATTTATTCGTTAATTTCACACTTCAATACCTGTAAAAAGTCATTTAAATCCATATTATTATTTTTTTTTCAACACTGTTAACTAAATTTCATTGGTGGAACAGTAAGTATTTGAAAAACTGTTGGTGCAAAAGAAACAGTTAAAAGAGCAGAGAAACAAGTAATGAAGCGTTCATTAGGTAAAGTAATTCAAAATAAAGCTGCAGGTAGTTTCAATGAGGATTTAATAAATATGTATCCGCAATGATTACTAAACATTCTAAAAAAAAATATTAAAAAAGATACTAAAAATACTTCAAACTTACAAGTATTGTAACTTTCTTAATAATGATCGTAATTTATCTTGTTGTTGAAAATATTTGAATGGAGAGAACCATCCTTCCATTGAGTGAACAGATCAATTGAACCAAAGGTGTTTAAAGCTAATAGAAATGGGTCATTGTGTTAGAATAGGGAGAGCTTAATTTACACACCACGTGACACCCATCTGATTTTAGTATGTACCATTAAAAATATCGTTCCATGTAATTTTGAATAATTCTGTTTTTAAAGGTCATGTTTTCAAAAGTTAATACTTTCTTAATAATGATCGTAATTTTTTAAAAGTTAATAATTTTCACTAAAATACATTTAAATTAAATACATTTAATTTTGAACTAAAATATATTTTAAAGATGAAGGGATTTTCCGAATAACCAGTGCAATTCTATGAAGAACACATTGACTGCTCGTACACGTTTTAGCAACATTTTTTAATTCGAGTTACTGCCCCTTTCACAGGTACTTCGTATTATCAACACATTTCTCCCAACATATTCGAGGAGATTTCGAAAAGGACATCGCATTTTCTTACAACTTATTATTTGGTCAAAAAAAAAAATCAGTGGTTTTAATCATCTACTTTCAATAACTATCTTAATAATAGTATTACAGTATTTGTATAATAATATGGTTTAATTTTATATAAACTTCTCTGAAATCAAGCGGGAAAAAAGTGAATTCGAAACCTTTGGGGGAAAAAAAAAATTCTTTTTAGAATATTAGATTTACTTTTAATTCAAAATAAGTTATATTTACCGACAATTTTTGGATTAAATGCTTTTAATCTTTTATTTAACTTTAAATTGAATAATTGTTGCAGATTAGAACTAAAATAATAATAATAATAATAATATTTTTTTTTATTCACTTAAATACATAATTTAGTCCCGTTAGGGATCAAAATAAATCCCTATCAACGGGTGCTGTGAATTTTACTAAAAATTCTTTTAACAATTATATTAATCATTCAAACTTAAAATATAGAAATATTAGTCATCCTTTCATTTCAAACAATTTCAGTTTCCTTTCATTTTTTTTTTCACAATAATAATTCACATAATACACCAATATCCTTCAAAATAGAACACAAAAATTTAGTCAAACCAGTCAATCAAACAATTTCAAATATTCTTTATATTTTCCTCAACTTTTTAACCCTCCCTTGTTTTTGTTTTTTATTAACAATAATAATAATAATAAAAATCTTTATAATCACTAATAAGCTTCTTTTAAATCAGCTGACAGCAGATATGTTAAACTTTCATCCTCATTAGCTAAGGGGGGAAAAAAATCCTATTAAACACACACTTTTGTTTTGAAAATAGTTTGCTTTTCACCCACCAGATGGCTGTAAAGTAGATGAGACGAATGACTGAACATCAATGTTCACCATTGTCGTTGGGTGCATGTGAACCTTATAAAATCACTATTAAATTAAGCTTGTGGAATGGGATAGAATTATTTTGAGTAATAAATTATTTTAGCTTATTTATTACTTAAAAGCAATATTCTAGTGAAACATGGATTCTAGTAGCTAATAAAACATGGTTTTAAAAAGTTCTATGCATTGTAATATTATTATTTTAGATTTATTTCATGTAATCAATTTCCTTAAATCCTTTTTCTGTAACATCTGTTAACCGATTCAAACGACAAATCAATGATGTTTATAAATAATTTGTAAATTATTTGCAAAATGAATTCGTTAAAATTAAATATTCAGAAATGATGAAAGGAAAAGGGAACAATTTCTAGGAATTATTATTTTCCTGTGTTTAATGATTAATAAATCTGATCAGTAAAAACTGTATCTATTAATTTACGTTTATTTTAAATATTTCAATGAAAAAAAACGCGTTTTTTTCTCCCGAGAAGCCATGAGACAGAAAAACCATACTATTAGTCATTAAAAATGTAAAATCTGTTTTTACATATACAATATACTGTATAATATACATATCTGTGTATCGGAGGTAAAAGCCACTGTGTCACAAATGTTAAATGTTCAGGAGAACCAGTTGAATGATTCTTTTACAAAATGTTTTCTTAAATTTTGCACATTGATTGCTACTCTTTGTAAACTTTTTTTATGATGATGAGTGACAGATGAGTGACAGTAAAATCAGAATTTTCCCACTCGAAAGTAAGATAGGTTCGTAATTTTTTTTTTGGTTGAGCGGATTTATTTTTTTCTTCAATTTATTTGCGTCCTCCTTTCTTGTAAAAGAGTTGGTCACCTTAAAATAATGACAATGTGTAGTAATAAAAATAACCCTTAATTCATTCCATACCCCAGACCCCTCCCCCGGTAAGTCATGTACTGGAAAGCCTAAAGGGCCCCAAATTCATTTCCAGCCGAAGGGCCCCCAATGATGCCAGACCGCCCCTGCCAAGCTTAGTAATCCATCTCAGGGCTTTTAAAAATGTTTTTTTTTGTGTGTGTGTGTGTGTGTGTGTGTACACAATTGTTGAACTCTTATAAAAACATACAATACAACATCTATAACTGTTATAAATTTCACTATAATTTACTTCTCTTGATTCCATTGAATTAATAAAAAAGCTTTCTTAGAGAAAACGTAACAGCCATATGACATCCGAATCTTTATTACAGTATGACGTCACAACTGAAACAAAATGGCAGCTAAGAGTCTTTGATAGATGTGGCTCTCTCCTCATAAAACTTATTGATTAAAAAATAAAAAAGACAAAAAAAATACACCAGGTATCCTAAAATCACTGTTTGCGCCTATTTAAGTATTTTTTTTTCCCTACAGATTCTCCTCCTTATATATCAGAAATAATTATCACCGACTACAGAATGTAATCATTGTTTCATTAAATTAGTCAAATGCAAAGATTAGTATTTAACAATAGCAAATTTAAACAAGGAGTATTACTTATAGTTGCTATAGTAACCATTAATGGCCCAGATTTAAGCTGGAAAAAAAATGATTGTCCAAAGAGGACATTCAAATACATTCTAAACTGTTGAAAATATAAATATTTGATAGAGAAAAAAAATAAAAACAAACAAAGAAACTAATTTACGTTTGATGAAAGTTTTGTAAATATTTGCTGTACTTTTGACTTTTAACTTTTCGTTATCACATCAATACGAATTTCAACAACTTCTAAACAACAAACCAACAATACCCAAAAGACAAACAAACGATGTTGCCTCTGAGCTATCATCGATGGGAGTTTTGTTTCGTCCTCTTTATGACTCATCAGACAGACAACGAGGTTAGGGAAATCCAGGCACGCACCCGCCAGTGGGTTCCCAACAAAATAAAATCAAAACAAAAGAAAACGAAAATTTTTAATACAATCGTTCATTCTGAACTGATAAGAAAACATTAATTAAGCTAATCCCCGTCCAACCAAGGAAAAGATACAGTAATATTTTGGAAAGGATCGAATCTTTCCTAAAATGAAAAGTTATTGTTACTTAATTGGGAAACATTTCAAGTCTTTAAAAAGTCTTCTTTTTCGCCCCTAACATCAAATAAACCGATTTACCACCACTTCTTCTAAGATGAGAAATGAGGATATAAAAAATATTTAAATTATAATAAAGACATGCAGATTTTATAAACAAAATTAATAAAGTTCACAAAAGCCACTAATGAACTTATTTTTTTTTTGTTTTTCACTTTTTTTGTAAATATAGATTCATCAGATTAATTACACATTTAAAAGAGAGATTCAAATTACAATAAATACTAAGAACTATTCAAAATATATTTATATAATATAAAATTAGATTATAACATTAATTTTTTTTAAACTATATTTTATTATCTAAATTTTGGCGAAAACCTTTCTTTTTTTCTTTTGGTGCGGAAGGAAATTCTAGTGAATTTATAAGAATTTGGAAAGTCAGTCAATTGCCAATGGTTGAAAATAGGCACTAAGAAAGTGATTCAAGTGTATGTATGAATAGTTGATTATAATGGAAATTATACCAAGAAGACTTTGAATAATGTTGGGTTATTTAATCGTTCTGAATATATTGAGATATTAAAAGAAACAAAATACTTTGGATGACGTCATCAAATAAGTTCAGTTTTGAATCGACCAAATATTCCTATGAACTTAATTCTCCACAGAAAGAAAAAAAAAGCCCCAAAGCCCCCACGGAAGTAGATCCCTAAAATCTAATTGGGTTGCAGACCTGAAGTTAATGGAAGAAGGCAATTGAAGAGGTTTCCCATTTCATCAATCAATAATCTCAAAGAAATGATTTATTCTGAGAACTATGAGCTCAAATAGCTACTATAACCTAAAGTAAGAAATAAAATAAGGCATTTGAAAATTTTATTTTATTTTATGTTTTTATGTGGTGTTATAATTAGAAATATCTGATTAGAATCATGATATTTTTTATGATCTAAAATGAGATTAACAACTTATTAGATGGAGATCACGATTAAAAATGGAAAATCAGGAAAAAGGAGACTGAAGGGATTCGATAGATCTATCCAAAACCCATCTTTAAGATTTCAGGATGAAGGAAAGGATTTGAACCAAACATAGTCTGGAGGCAACATAATTATGGAAGGATATTCCATTGTTTGTATGTAATAATCGATTCCCTCCTTGGAAGGAAATCTGCTGTCATCTCTAGTTCCCAAATTATCTCAGTTACCAGCTTCCGTGGATTAACATCAAAAGCCCATCAATTCAAAAGATTAAGTAAATCAGGAACATTATTAAAATTATCATAAAGTGAAAAATAATAGAATATTCTTAGTCTTTCCAACTAAAATGAAGATCCAGTTAATGAATCGAATACGAAGTGATTACGTTACTGAACCCTAAGTAATTTAATATTTATTAATGGTTATTTTAGATTATATAATTTAGAAGAAAAGGAAGGGAAAAAATTATTATTATTTGATATAAAAAAGATGGTTTTCATAAACGTAAAGATACATTTCTTTTTGAATGAATATCTACTTCTGGCATAATATATAATAATATAATATAATATAATATAATATAATATAATATAATATAATAT
>JAFIDM010035003.1:0-26302 GCA_023159025.1 Thereuonema tuberculata | reverse complement strand
TATTATTATTATTATTATTATTATTATTCAGAAACAACTTTTAATCAAATCAGATTTTCTTAAATAAATAGTAGAAATATTTTTTTTCTTTTTTTTTTTTTCTGAAATCTTTTAGGCTTTCTAACATGCTTTGCTTTGGCTTTTGAAATTTTGCAGTGTAATTTTGCATCACTCCCATATTCTCGGGATAATTTGTCGGCAAGTTATGAAAACTTACTAGACCAATTACTTTTCACGTTCCCTCTAAAGGAAAGATACTCAGAAATTCATGGGCAAAAAAAAATAAAAATAGTATATTGATAAGAAAGGTGGATGCTGTAAAAGCAGTTCAAATAGAAAGGGGGGGAGGGAGATGAGGATTCCTTGAATAGGAGGAACTCCAGTGAAATTCAGCTCCTTTGCGGATCCTAGTGGCTACTTAGTTAGAATATTAGTAAGGATCAAATCAGAAAACAATATTATTGGTTAATATTTTTTTTAGTATTAATAACAATTTGATTATAACTTAAAAACAAAACAACAACCGCAATTAATATGTGGTACAACATAATAAATTTATCTCACACATTTTTAGGCGCTATTATTTATTGACTATAAAATATCTTTATATTTGAATGATGTCATACTAATCTTCTTTTTACATTCCTTCAAAGAGCATTTAATTGATTCCAATTAAATTGTATTCGATTCTTTTATTTTTATTAGGTTGATATATATATATATATTTTTTTTCCCAAGTAAAATTAAGTAAAACCAGGCCAGAATTTTGTAAATTACAATTACTTTGAGATAACATTAAATATTATCTCAGATCTATACATCAAGCTACTGAAATTTACTATCTTATCAGAAAGTTTCACAATTTCAATTTAATTTCATGCATTGCTATAGTGCACCTTTAAGAACTTTATTTTCAAGTTTACAGCAGGAACGTTTTTATTTATTTTGCTACGTTGTTCTTAATAAATAAATACATAAAAAATCTAATTGAACAACTTAAGAAAACAGCTGCTGATATACTTTCCAATTTTTCTAATATCCGTTTGCACATGCGCATAGACACGGATAAAGATTGATAGTTTAAAGTTGTTTGTTTTAGTTTTTTTTTTTTTTTTTTTTTTTTTTTTTTTTTTTTTTTTTTTTTTTTGTATAACTGATGAAAAGGCACCACGTTATAATGGTTTTAGAGAAATCTCAAACAGGAAATAAAACTAAAAGGATCTCGTTTTCTTTATTTCTCTTGTAAATTGAGGAAACGATAAGAAAGCTGGACGATTTCTAGGCTAATTAAAGAGAATACGAAGACAGTAAATCTGTTTGTTTTTTCATTTTGCGAATCGTCATTCATTGGGCTGTAGAGGGAGAAAAGCCTACCAGACGTTCTGACATACATTGCTTCGGTTTAGGGTCGAAGGTGCGGGCTGCCCTTTAGCCCAAAGGCCCTTTCTCTTTCCTTAAATCACCCACCTTCACTACCAGCTCTGTCTCCGGTTGGTGGAAAAAAGGTTCGGTTGAAAGGGAAAACGTGCCATTCTGGAGGCTGTGTTTAAAGGCGAGAAGATGCTTAATGAAGTGATCCGTCAGTTGCTACGTGATGCTACTTGTTCCGTTTGTCTGTCTTTCTGGTCTTTCTAAGAACGCAAGGGGAAAAAAAGATTTTTTTTTAAAAATTTTTTTTTTTATATTTTTATTTAAGAATAAAGGGAACTTTTCTTCAAGAGAAGAAAAACTGTTGATAGTTAAGATGAAAAAGGTCATCGGAAACGAGGTAGGGGGCGTCTATGTTCTGTTATTTATAGACCAATTAAAGGAAACATTGCAAATTAATCAAATTAATTTATTTAAACCTCGGAATTGGGAAACCTTCAGACATTTGAGGGGTTTCACCTCATCTTTTTTATTTCTGTTAATTATACGTTAGCATCGACATAAATTTGTACAGGTTATTGAAGATGGATTTAGTTGTAGTTTTAACCAATTTTTTTCTCTAGGTTTGTATATTTTAATGAATTAATATTACGTATTTAATACTAGTATACATGTAGGTAAATATTTATTATAAAGATATAGATAAACATCATATGAAAATGCTGTCACAACCATAATCTAAAATATAATGTCTTTTCTAATGCCAAAACATTAGAACATTGAAAAAGTAAAAATCAGTGACATCCGGTTTCCAAATCTTGCGTTTTAAAGCTATCAAAACAAGTAGATGTTTGAATCACGTGAAACCTTCAAGTAAACTTCGGTATATGCTGTATCTGCCGTTTGAAGGTGAAAAGTATGATTGGAATAAAATATACTGTGCTTTTCTAAATGCTTTACTAATATCAGGATGTACGGCTTTGATCTGGTAGGAGAATCAGAAGAATAAAAAGAAAACCTAAAACAACAAGTTGATGATAGCTTTGTTAGATGTCCTCATGATAGCTCCGAAAAATTTAACTACAGACTAATAAATTTAACGTGTAAGAGGTAAAAATCCATTCAGATAATAAAAAATCACACAAGATTTTGTAAGTAAAAAATATATTTAAAATATAGCACAACGTTTCGGCAATTCTAGTTCCAATTGCCATTTTCAAGTTATAAATAAACAGACAGAACCGAAATAAATAAACAATCTGAGATACAAAAACGACTATAACTATAGTCTATTAACTATAGACTTATTAGAACCCGTGATGCAATTACGAGACACATTAAAAAATTCTAAAGTAATTTATATAGAAATATTGAATATTACAATTGAAGTTTCACCAGTACTAATGATGCCATTAGATACATAAGAAAAAAAAAAAGTACAGTAGACTCTCAAAATGTCGAACTTCGATATCTCGAAAACCTTGATATGTAGAAAAATTATTTTTCCCCTTGATATTACATATTCAACTAATGTTAATTTTAATTCTTATGTCGAAGAGTTTTCACTCAAAACCTTGTTATGTCGAATATTTTGCGAAGTAAAAAATGAATTTTTCAGGAAAAATCGCCGTTCAGTTGTGTCGAAGCAAATAGAGGTATTTTTTCAAGAATCTCTCACACCCTTCATTATCTCTCTGAGGGGTCAAGGACGATTCCGATAAATCCATCTGATCGATAACTCCATTTGGGGAAAGGAGGGTGCGAGTGTGCGCTACTATGTCTCGCCAGTCATTTGTTACATTGTTGTTTAGGCGTGTTGTTCTAAATTGTTCAGAATTCACTGCGTATGGTTAAGTTAGTCGGTGAAAAACGTTAGGGAAGTTATAAAGCGTGTCAGTGAATCGCCAGTTGTCTCAAAAATGGAAAGTTCCAAAGAAAAGAAAACAGTGAGCGTTAAGCGACGACACTGGACGTTTTTAAGAAATTCTAGCAATGTAAGTTCATTGTATTTTACTAATTCTTTTCAATTTAATGTAATTATTTTCGACTACTTTTAAAAATTAAAATTATCATTGCTATATTTAGACTTATAGTCAACTAACATTACATATTTATACTTATTCTCATCTATCAAGACTCTAATTTTTAGAATATTATTCCGTATTTTGTGTTTTTACGTGAAATTTTTATTTTGGTTATGACTTATGACCTTGTTATATCGCTATCTCGAATTTTATTTAGCGTCCCTTCAACTTCGACGTATCGAGAGTCTACTGTATTTTATAACAATGTTGTTAAAAAAGAATATTGTTGAAACAATGATAAAACTCAGGGAGGAATGTTATAACAAAATTGTTAAAAAAGAATATTGTTGAAACAACGATAAAACTCAGGGAGGAATGTTATTGTTATAAAATACTTTTATCTTCTATTTTTACAAAAGTATATAAGCGTTCAATCTATCATCTATGTTTTTCGGAGCGGTTGAGAAAGGTTTCCAGCCTTCGGTAAGAAGCTGTTCGTTATTGATTGTTGAAGTATTAGTCCAAACCAGTGGAAGACGAGGAACTTAAGTTCATTCTGGTGCGGTGGGGGTATCTAGTCTTCTTAATAATGACGGGGATTTTTCTATGTTTTACATATATATATATAGTAAAATGCTCTGAAGAACCATCACCAGATGGTGAAATAGAGGAAGTAGAAATGGGAATCGACAGATTTTAAGCTTCAGTTATTAGGTTAGATTGGTTAGGTTGGGTTTAGGTTTTTAGTTAGTTATTAGGTTTAGGTTTTTAGTTATTAAGTTTTGCATATACTAATTTTAATATCATATAAAATATGTTTAATAAAAAAAAATGAAACTATTATGATGTAATTAATTACAGAGTCAAAGTTGCATAGAACGTCTTTTATGGGAATAATGCAGTACCGTAAGGAACAATTCAAATAAGTCTAACCAGAAAAGTATATTAGGAGTACTTATGTAGAGGAAAGCAATTCAGAGATTACAGATTATACCATTGATTCTCAGACTGTGCTCCGCTAGCTTGTACAAAGAGGTGTGTAGGTGTGCCTCGAATATTATGAAAATTGTAAAAATGAGAAGAACCCCATTTATATTAGATCTATGATTAATTAACAGCATGACTAAGCTTAATTGATTTCAGTAAGGTAAAGTCAGCCGTGCAGTTGGCATTGTTGTAATGAACTCTCGCCTCTCGAATATCGGAATTCTCATGTGCGTTTCGTCGTGATAGACGATCCGCGCTGGGCAGGTTTTTTTTGGGGGGTTTTCCCGTTTCCCATACACTACTTCCATCATTTTCTCTGTCTGTTCTTCTTTCCGTGGGTGTAGTAACGTCGCGCTGCTTTGCCTTCTCTGATTCACTACAATCTAATCTAAGGCAAAGTAGTAGTTTTTCTGTTGTTTTAATTATTTTCGTTCATAATTTAAAAATGTATTAATACATTTTTAATATTATATACGAAGTGCGATTCGAACCAAAAACGTTAGAGAACCACTGGACTATACAAAGAAGTATAGAAAGATTGATGTTGGGAATTACAAGACGAGAAATGCAAACGAAATGATTGGATAAAAGACTGTAGCGCTATAAAGAAACTGAAAGGTCAGGATATATACCATATCAAAACGATACCATAGGGTCTAAACAGGAATAGGAAGAAAGAGAGGAGGCTAAGAAAACAACTCACTGGTATAGATGAACTTCACTTTTTTGTTGTATTGGATTGAAAACTCTCTTTCATCGAAGCTCTCAAAACCTAAAAGAAATCTTCAACTTTGTAAAGGAATTAAGTCGTTGAAAATGATGATAGTGTAAATGAAGTTCAAACTTAGAGAGATTTGAGGAACTAAAAAATAAAGAAATACTATCTTAGTGTAATTCGGAATATTGTGTGAAATATAGGAGACATCTTTCTGTCTCCTGTTTGCGAAAACTGAGTAATAAAAATAACAAAAAAAAAAAAGATCGGGGAAGAAAGAATACAGCAAAGTAAATCTTACATTTGTTTAACAAAAATAATCTCCTCTGAAGATATCCTTCAGAAAATTCTGAATACTCTTCTGCTTTATACTGAAAGGGGAAACAAATTAATATCAGTATATCTATTTATTTCGATCCTTTTAATCTTTGTTTTCCTTCTCTTGTTGACGAGTGGTTTACCTGCCACCTTAATCATATCATCGTAATCATTTGATTGCTGCTAAACGCGTTGGAAGATCTTTGAAGTCGATAGGAACTTCAAGGTTGACAGACTGATGTTATCATTACCCAAGTTAATAAATTATTAAATAAAAATCAGCATTTTGAGGATCTGCTATCCTTTTTTTTTTAAGAATGTGAAAACTCTTGTAAATTACTCGTCCAAAATTCGAGGGCTTTTATCTATCGTCTTAAATCATTACTTTCTCTTTAAATGCTGATGTTTTATGGAAGACACGAAGAAGCACCAGCTCCATTTCTGGGCATAACAGGAACAAATAAACAACTCAAAGAGGTCACGTCTTGCCTGAATCGACGATATTTGAAATTCATTAATATTCGTTATTAGCGAAAACTGTTCTTTCTCGGAAGTAACTAGGTTAGACAAGGTAAAAAGAAAAAAAAACATTAAATAGCTTTTATTATTATTATTTTAATGAATACAATCTCAAATTTATGAACTACAGTAAAAAGTAACTGTCATTTCTAACAGTTTTTTTTTTTATTTTTTTTAAGAATCAAAAATTGGTAACTTCGAAATTTCTTTTAATCACATCTCGGAAATTTACTTTTTTTTAAAAAAAAGAACAATTTAAAATTTTTATCCGCCTTTAAATTTATTGTTAGTTTAAGAGTTATCCACCAGATGGCACTATTCAAGTTACACGCCTTTTGTTTTAGGAATTATGCCTGTCTGAAGTGATTCGACTATATTTTTCAAAATAAGCTATTTTGTTCTGAAAAACTATCACGCTAATGTTAAGTATATGTGACCAAATACACAAACAAACAAAACAAATTTCCAAAATAATTTATGTAAATATTTCAGTAATCTTACAGAATTATTACATTTTTTGTTAAGTAATTGCTTGAAATTTTCAATTTGTTCTTTACAATTATTATGGTGTACATAGACAAAGTCACTAAAAACCAAATTATTGACTGGGTTTTTTTTTTTGTTTTTGTTTTTTTTTTTTTTTTTTTGGTCATAGCATAAACAGCAAATTGCATGAATGTGAACTTCCTTAAGCATGATAAAACTAAACCTTGTTATATTCCCTTTCAAAATTTGAAAGGGAAATAGCGAACTGAATTAGCTTCATTCCTTTAGTATTCAGATTGGAAATAGCAATAAGTTAGTTAAGACTTAGTTACTTAGAGCTTTGTGAGATTGACAATGTGAGCACCTCGGTATTTTTTTTTAAATTTATTTCATAAAATGTTCATAGGGAAAACTAGTTCGACAATACGTACGTTCGCCAAATTTTATTCGTGCATTAAAAGTGGTTCCAGTGCTCAGTGTCTGTATTCTGTTGTCGTAACGAGTAATTGTATACTATTTTGCCGAATGAATCTTTGCTCAAATATCACAGGAGGTATTCTATTTCTTACATTAAAAAGTAATATATAAATGCTATATATTATTAACGATACGCACACATTAAGTAATAATTAAAAAATTAAAATAACTTACATTTTGAAAAGTTGATGAGAAATAAATATTAAAATCGAAACATTGTAAGTTAAACAAAAATGTAAAATGAATATTGAATTTAAATAAAATTATTGAGATTAAAAGTTTTAATGATAATTTCAATGATAGTACATTTGACGGCTGTATCTTCGCTCCGGAAGCCTCGCATATATAATGCTGGGCGAACACGTAGCAATTTCAGGCAATATTGTGGGACAATATTGCCCTTTGGCGATTGTCGATACAAAAGGAACAATTTCGTTGGGACAATATTGTCGAGAAATATTGCCTTTTCGCGAGCGAAACACATGAACGGATGAAATCACGTGACAATGCTGACGTCGAAGGAGGCGGGACTTTGAACATCGGAAATTCAGTCACTCACGCCCGCCATTTTCTTTGAGAAACAAGGCTTAAAATCAGCAAAATGGGTCGGCCCAAAACAGATAATTCCAACAACAACATTTTGTCAATTGATAATGAAAGAATCGTAATTGATTTCTAAAGAGGGACGGCGTTTAATACTATAACAATTTTGTACGAAAACACGCTCTCTTTAGCTCTCCCTAGTGAGAAGCGCCGTAACCATCAATTGTCAGGACAATATTCGTTTCGGAAAAACTACGTGATCGCGCGTGATCTGAACTGACAACGGTTGTCAGCAATAAAAAGGGGCAATATTGTCCCACAATATTGCCGCTAATTGCCGCGTGTTCGCCCAGCTTTACAGAAAAAAAAAAAAAAAACATTTTATTTATTCAAGGAAAAAAAAAAAGCAAATTACATCAAATAAACTAAAACTTCAAACTAAAACTAAAAATAAATTAAAGTTTAAATTCTAAAACAAAATGCATTGAGTATTGAAATCCATTTGTAACAGTCGGAAATTGGTTGCCTGGCAACGCACGTGCGAAATTACATTGTTGTGGGCAGTGTTAGCCATGGAACGCGCATGCGAATTATTGCAAAATTCAATTGATGGCGGATGTATGCAGGCATGCGCGAGCAGAATTTTTAAAATAATACAGATTAAAATCACTAGAATTTTTTTTTTTTTTTTTCATATCTTACGGTTATGAAACAAAACAAAATACAAAATAAAAGAGCTGGGAAATGGAGGTCAAGTAGATTCAATATAGCTTACAGCTAAAAATGTTTGAAAATATTCTAAAACATTCACTTTAAGGTCCTGACTTAAGCAAATGCAGGCGACTGAAAACCTTTTATTTCTTTTGTGTATTTCTATTTCCAATGCATCTAAAATCCTGAAAATTTAAAAATGAACTTGTGAAGCATCTGGGATTTTTATTTTCTTGTTTTTAATTTTCTAAATATTCTACAATTAATTAAATTAAAATTCAAAAACAGTCAATTTTTTGGGGTGTTTTCGAGGTATGTATTTACAACTTAAAAAAATTTGACAAAAACCTGAAATGATAAAAACTTCGTGAAATAATATTTTGTATTTAAAATATTTATTATTAGTTCAACAGTTAATTTTTAAAAAAGTAATTTAACTTCACACAATTTTAAAAAAAAATACACAATTTTTATTTTTTTAAAAATTAACTGTTGCAGTAAAAATAAATTTTTAAATACAAAACATTATTTTACAAATTTTTTTATCATTCAGGTTTTGTCAAATTTTTTTTGAGTTGAAAATATCGAGTAATACCTCGTAAACACCAAAAAAAATTTGACTATTTTTGAATTTTAATTTAATTAATTAATGGATATTTTGAAAATTAAAAGCAATAGAAATCGCAGATGCTTTACAAGTTCATATTGAAACTTTCAGAATTTTAAGTGCATAGGAAAAAGAAATAAATAAAAGAAATAAAAGGTTTGCAGTTGCTTGAGTCAGGACTTTAAGGAAAAAAAATGTAGTAAATATACTTTTAAAGTACGATCAGATACTTATCAGTCTCTTTCTCCCAATAGCAAAAACGTAAGACTTGGCTGTCTACTTCAAAACTAAAATTGTGGCAAATCCCTGGAATGTGCCTAAATTCAGACCCGTGGTCTCTAAACTAGTGTATATCATAAACATGAATAGAATAGACATGAAAAAAAATCTCGTTTCATGTCGCTGAGAAATAAAATGGTGAGAATAGGACGAGAATGGAACAACAATTGGAACTCGAAAGGCCTGTTTAGAAGCCATCTTCCTGAAACTATTCGAATTTTTATAATACCAGGACACGTAAGATGTTTTCCTAAAACGAGCATTGGATTCAGGATAAACCTAAGTTATAATTAATGTTGATAGGCTGCACGAATATCTCGAACTTAGCGAAACTTACTAATGTTTGAATGGTTTATCGATGTTTGGAACCAAAAGTCAGTTAATCCCCCTTAAGATTCAGGATTTTGTACTTCTGTTTCCCATCATAGACATTGGTAATCATTTGCGATCACCAGAGAAAGATATTAACTTCATCATCTTAGAAGTGTGTGAAACTATCTCTTGGCTTTTGCTATCCACGAATAATAAGATACGCCAATGCCATTCTTTTTTGTTTCTTGTCCCGTTTATTTCGCTGGCGCTTCTCAGAATTTATAGTTTGGTGAATGTACTTGAAGGAAGGGATAGCGATTAAGTGAGGAGTGTTCTGCTAACGATTTTGTCTTGCAGTTAACTTAAAGCGTATTTGTCTCAGTTGTGTTCTGACGATGACAGCGGTGGGGACATAGTCAGGAAGAATATTTTCGGTAGATCTTTGTCTATGAATTGCACCTGAACCATATTAATTTAGAAACGGTGTGTTTCTAAATGTTATTGATGTATACATACATACAGTTTCGATTGCTTTGATCACTACATGGGTGGTCATCATTCCTTAGCAAATCTTTCATTGATTACTATTTATCTGATTTCTTATTTTTAATAAATTTTCTTATTTGCTTTCTTATTTTCTAATTCTTAATCAAGTGTCTTTTATATGAAACTCATAGCTGGACAAAACGTTCTCATTTATCCAGAATTTTCTGTAATTATCATTTCTGTTTTGTGGTGAAATTGAGATCACCGATTCTGAAGACCGTAATCCTTAACTGTTGGATTTTGGTTAACTACAGCTGATGAATACTAATACATTAACCATCAATGCTGCTAAAAAAGTGAATTGCGTTTTACATTTCTTTTGATTACAGCAACTGAAAATGTGGAATTAGAATTTGTAGAAGTCTTGTTTCAGATTAATTACAGCAACCTTTTCAATTGAAATTAGAGCAGTGGATGTGTTGTCCTTTAACGGTATCCCAGAGATATTCCTTGGACATCCATTATAAGAGAGGAGACTCAGGAAATTTGTGGTCTCTCTCCTTGCTTTACTTACAGTCGTTTTCGAGAAGATTCGATTAATTAAATTAACATTACTGAGAAACTATTGATAACTTCAGAAAGTTAGAAATCAATTAAATAAAAAAAATCAAGCATTGAAAAAGAAGAAAAAAAAAGAAGCACTTATGGAAAGACTTTATTTAGTTTTCAATACAGAATTTTATTTCGACAGTTGTTATCGGTTCAGAGGGTCAATAGGCTGTCGTCGTTAAGTCAGTTTTATCTTCTTGGAGGACCGTTTTGTTCAGAAAGACGATTGGTAGCATCAGAACCGCTCGCATCGATCCGACAGAACTCGTTTCTTTTCAACGCTCCTGTCATTCACATTCCGCATTCGAAGTCAGTTCCTATGTGGATGACCCATCATGAAATAGCATCAATCAAAAAGCAAAAAGAATCAAGGGCATTGGAATAAGGATTAAATCTACGTTGGTTTAATAAAAAAAGAAAATAATCGGCTTTTTATATCGACAAACGGCCACTGAACTAATTCTCTCATATGTTAATGTTCGATTTAAAGATAAGACTTAAAGCTATTAGGAAAAATTCTCGTTGATCTAAATTGAAAAATGCAAATTTTTGTGTTAAATATCCTTTGAAGTTTTATGGGCTCTGGTGGACACGGTGATGGACACGGAAAGCTTTTTTTACATGAAGTTTTGTATGTACAAGATTTTAATACCAGAACAGAATATTTTATTTTTATTGATATTCATTAACTTGGGACTTTTGAGCTGAATTTTTTTTTAATTGAATCAATTGTTTGTTTTTTTGGATTTGGATTACACATATAATGTTCAGACAATATTTTTGCAGTGCACTGTTAAGCCACAATGCGTTCTGCATAGAAATATGATTTTGATTTATTTTCCCGCCCTCGATTATTGAAAAATTTTGGAAGCCAGCAAAATGTCTTTCTTTTAAAGTTTTGAAGGTATCAATAAAAAAAAGGCCACCAAAACTAATGGCGAAGTGGAGAACACATACATGGTGAAGCACCGGTACCCGAGCCGAAGGAAAGATGCGAGGGCAATCGAAAGTAATCAACTGTGTAATAGAAGTAGGGGTTTTATACGTTCAAAAGTTAAAATGCGAATTTATGAAAATCATAGCTTTTAATCTCCCGTAAAGAAATTAAATATATAAAAAAAAAATTGGAAAAATCCGACTTTTATTTAATTTTATTTTTTCTTAAAAATGATTGTTTTGGATTGCCATGTAGTTATATTTTATATTTTACTGAAACGCTTTTTAAGATATATGAAAACTATTTTACGGCATGAATACACTAAATTTTATTTTTTCATTGGCATGTAGACTGTAATCTTTGAGCATACATTCGTGGTGTGAATGTTTGTCTAAGGACTAGAGAAGCCGGGCTCGGTCCTCACGTACATCGAGATTTTTCCTTTAACTTGTTTCATATACAGACGGATAAATGGGAACCAAGTTGTTGTTTTTTTTTTTTTTTTTTTTTTTTTTTTTTGAGTTAATGGCGGTCGAGCATCGGACTGGCCTCCCAACGCAACCATTTCACAATGGTTGTGCATACCTCCCGCGTCCTTTTGATCTTTTTTGACTTATTGACAAGAGTTCTTCAACCTTTTATTTGTAGGAAAGGTAATGATTGTTTTTAAGACTCGAGTTCTATTTTCTGTGATTTACAATATTACACTGAGAAATGTTATTGGAAAATACTTACTTATTTTTTTTTTAATGTCTGCTTTTGTTGAGTTTCATTTTAAATTGTATAACCTTACAAACCATGGGCAATTTTTAAAAATCAGTAGTTTGTTCTGTTTATAAAGTGGATTTTGTTCTCCAAATAATAATAATTTAATAGAAACAATACTGTTTCGATATAGTCAGTGCAAATGCATACCTTGTTGTTAGATGGAATCAGCTCGGACTTATTGTATTACAAGCTGAGATTACAAGTCAGATGTCAGAGGAATTAAGTTTCTTTGAATGTTGCAAGGCTAAACTAATTGCACTTGAACACATGGTGTTGACGTCAATCATCGTAATTATGGCAAAACATAATTGTGTTAATTTGACTATTTTGTCGATGGAAATCAACGTCTGTAATCTATTGATCTTCTTTTCCGAGTGACCGATTTCACGTGACTGGCTTTAGCTGGACTCCGGGGAAGAGCTGCATCATTAGACATTCCGATCAGATCCAACGCTGCCTTTGCCTCCTACGCCAACGGATTCCAAGTAAAGGAGAAATCAAACATCCCGTGCTGTAGTCTAATTAGAGAAAGGGAAAAACAAAATAGAGCACTAGCGGAGCACAACTGAAAGTTGGTCGGTGTGTGTTGGTTTTCTTAAAATCATATCACATTAAAAGAAAAAAAGAACGCACATAACTAAACAAAAGACAAAAATTCACCGAGCTATTTTTGATATTATCACAGTGAATTTTTGTTTTGTTTAGTTATGTACGTTCTTGTTTTCTTTTAAATGTAAAATGTTCTAATGCACGTTAAATTTCATTTCCATTCATATTACTATCAACACGCTGAAAGATGAAACTCCCAGAATGCAAAGCAGATTATAGATTGTCCTTTCCTGGCCGATCGGTAACATTGAAATAGAAGAGGTCGCTTCTCTTTTGTTTCAATGTTAGCGGTCGGCCAGGAAAGGACAATCTATAATCTGCCTTGCATTCTGGGAGTTTCATCTTTCAGCGTGTTGATAATACGTATGTAGTAAAAAAAAATGTTACTGAAGAAAGTACTTTTTTTGATTTTTTAGTAACAATTTGCATTTCCTATCCTTCAGCTTCTAAACTGGTTAACTTAAAATTGAAAAATATCTTAGATGGAGACTTTGAATTATTGCGCAGTTAGACCTCTTTTGATGTTAGATGAAAGACAGTCGTGAGGTATCAATTGAATGTCTTGAAGAGTGTTCAGGGATTTTAATATGAAAACATAAGCTCAGACTGATAGCGCCATCTTTGTTATATTACAAACTACCTGTTTTTATTAATAATTTTTTTTCAATGGATCTGTCATTATCAATGTTGTGAATTTAGTTGGAAAGGCATTTTTTTTTTTTTTAATTTCGTAGGTTGTTGGAAAATAATAATTATATCAAGTGTGGTTTTATTTTTTCCGGGGAGAAGGAATTTGGCACTTTCAACATTCCAGCATTGACAGACTGTTACTAGGTTCAATGGAGTTTCTGTTAGTAAGTTAAAGTTAAAGTTACGATCAGGCCCAGAGGACCGCGCAATGCAACTGGAGGGTAGGCTCCAGTGTTCAGAACCTACGGGACAAAGTTGAGGACGGGGGGTCGGCCCGTCGCTCGCCCGCCTTTAACTCCCGGGAAAGAAACCCGGTACCCATTCTATAGAGGGCTGGGTAGACCCTAGGGCCCGTTTGGAGGAGAAAGAAGCGTGGAAAAATTCCCGTCCTCCGCCGAGGCCGGGAATCGATCCCGCCACCTCCAACCCGCAGCCAAGCGCCCTTACCCACTCGGCTACCGGGCCCACTTCTATTAGCAAGTAGCATTATAAAAAGCAAACAAAAAATTACTGAGAATTTTTAAGTATTTTATACTTACTTACTTATATTTACTTGAACCTAAGTCTAACAAAAACAAAACAAAACTCTTAGCTGCGAAGATCACGATGGGAGATGGAAAGTCTCCTTTAATCTCTTTCCGCAAATCGTAAGCATTTACACATTTTTAGTTTAAATACGACCTATTCCACTTGTTTATTCTAAGTTTAAAAATTTTATAGAGACGAATGTTCAAGAAGAGGAACTTTTTTTTCTTCTCTACAATGATAATGAAAGTCGACTGATGAGAAATGTTCTGATTACGGATGTTTGAAATTAAAGTGAATATCTCTTCGGCTTCTCCTGATACAACAGAGTGATTGGTCAGTCTCTAACATGCTAGTATTTATTGGCATAAATAAATCTTAAAAGACTACAACGAGTTATTCAAGAAGTTCATCAACAACAAGAAGTTTTTGTTTTTAATCATAATCTTGAACGAAAGGAAAAAAAAAAAAAAATCTCCTTACTTTTAAATTGTAATACCACCATTACAATTTATTTTTGCTGAAAGTTAACTAATTATGCAAATGCTTACTTTAGCCCAAATGGAATTAATTTTTGTAATCCAACCAAAAGAGAGAGGAATTTAAAATGGATTGTTTGATTTGGATAAAAGTTCACTGTTTGTTGTCAGATAATTATTTTTTTTCACATTTAGTGCTCTTTTTGCGTGGAAATTTTTTGTCAGTCTGTTTTTCCTCGGGTATCTACAAGGATACATTTTAAATCCAAAAACAAGGAAGAAGTAAGAACTAATCCATAAAACAATTGCCAAGTCTCGAAGAAAAATCCATTCACAGGTTGTAAAGTAATTGTATTTGAGGGAGGCATGATTTGTTCAACATAACTTTCCTTAGGAAATGAAGAACTAAAAAAACAACGTAAGGAATGATTTCACGCCGATGATTTTCGACCATGTAAACTTTAAAAAGCTGTTCTTTTGTAATATTCTGACTTGTTTTCATCTATTATTTTTTTTGGCTATTTTCTATCCGTTTGAAAAAATCATATCCAGCTACTAGAAGAAGTAATTTCTTACGTTTTCTTATGTATTTTTTATTTCCTTCACACGGCATTAAACTACTGAGTTTTCATATTAAATAATAGCCAGGAGAAAATTAAAAATGGTTCTGTTTTGTTACACGTAGATTAGCTTTAGTTTAAGTTTGAAATCGGCTGTTTCCTCTGGAGCGCGCACTTTTTTCTACTGACTTCAATGGCATCCTTTTTGTTCCGTTGGAAGATGGGCTATTGTTGCTCATCGTTGGGCTGCAGGCGATCGCTTTTATCTCATCTAACCCAATTCCAATCTTGGAAACTGGTTTCGCAGAAAACTGTTCCGGAATTAAAAAGAGAGCAACAAGTCAGAAGAGGAGCTGCTGCTGCTGTCGAAACACTTTACACTTAAAGAAATCGATTGAGAAAATGAATCGGAAATAATAACAGCTCCAGTGCATTGGGAGGTGTAATTTTTTTTTTTTTTTTTTTTTTTTACTAGCAAGAATTCAGCTTCACTGTCATTACACACGACTTCTTATTGATAATCAAAAGCTTGTTTTTAAATCTTGTAGTTTAGTGTGTCAGTTAATGCCGCTATGGTGTATAACTAGTTTTTAGTAAGTTCCCCCCCCCCCGTGTACCGATTTATCGTGAGATATGGCTTCACTCTTTTAAATATTTCAGGCTTCTTCAAAGAATTTGTAATCTCAGCTAAAGAAAATAGTACAGAGATACCGGTTTTTCTCATTCCAGTAGAATTTGACTAGTTAATGTATCATTGTATCGTTTATTTCAAGGAAATCGGAATTATTACTACAGCTTTATTTTTTTTCCCACTTTACGACCGAGTTCCGTTCCGACGACTACTACGTTAAGCGAATTGGTCGGTAAGCGAGGAGCTTGCGCCGGGAATATAGGATCGTTGTAAAGTTACAAAATTATAAAAATTATGCAACAAATTTATTCATAAAAAGACATGCATGGGTTCGTTTCATTTACAGTAAAACCCCGTTATTACGCTCGTCAAGGGACCGTGACCTACAAGCGTAATAAGCGGGATAGCGCTATAAACGGGGAAATGATTTATGTGATGGGGAAACATTTAGACACCATTTTACAGGAAAGATACTTGATTCTGAAATAGATATAGTGCAAATGTGAGCTTATTTCCTATTAAAAAAATCTTTGATTGTGGTTTGCCGTGTGTGTATGCTACTGTTGTAAATTATGACATTTTCAATGCGGTTCAAGAAACTATTAACATCAATTGATACTCCACTCAATACAAATATATTTTCGGAGCAGTTTTAGTGCACTGCCCGCTATTTCATGCGCCTTTTCTTGAATGATTGGGCCACTTAATGGCACTGATGCATCACGGGACTGATGAATCCATTCAATTAGAATTTCCTCGGCATCTCCATATTTTCCACACTTTATTTTTTTTACGTTTGCAACTACCCTTCGCTGCATTGGTAATTCCATTCTTATTTTTTATTATTGTTCTCAGACTGGATGAGGGAATTCCTAGAGATTCTGTGAATCTTTCTGACTTAGTGTAGAATTCTCGTCGTACTTATGGAGAATTTCCAATTTTTCACTTATAGAAAGGGATTTCCGCTTCGACATTTTGCACTAGCTTACTGTATCACAGACCCGCACTTCAAAGATTTCAAAGATTCCCTCCTACCAGGGAAAGAAAAGAATCTTTACAGTGTTACATTTCTTTTCGATACAAAATTTCCTATATAAAAAAGCGCTACAAGCGGGATTTGAAGCGTTATAAGAGGGTAAAAGTATGCAGAGTTATATAGAAAATTCCAGGGACCGCATGAAAGGAGCGTAAAGAACGGGATAGTGCTATAAGCGGGAGCGTAATAACGGGGTTTTACTGTATTTCATTTCCCGAAAGACTTGCAATAGTTTGCTACTTTGTCTTAAGTCACAAACAGAAT
The DNA here is from genome assembly GCA_023159025.1 of Thereuonema tuberculata. Classification (NCBI taxonomy): domain Eukaryota; kingdom Metazoa; phylum Arthropoda; class Chilopoda; order Scutigeromorpha; family Scutigeridae; genus Thereuonema; species Thereuonema tuberculata. The sequence goes on along the minus strand of JAFIDM010035003.1, from coordinate 9,362 downwards.
AGTCCCAAATCAAAAGTTACAACAGATCTGTTATCGTAAGTTTAAGCATCCTGAATGTACTGTTTGCATTTTATTAATTAGCGAGTGCCAATCAATTTTGTTTTATTCTTAATTATATCAAGGAATTTTGAATTTGTTATCCGCCATCATTGGGGAGAAAAATTTAGAACAGTTAAAAAGTTACGATGTGGAAGGATACGTTGATGTCCTTTAAACAACTCGTCTGAAAAAAAGCGGAATAGATATTAATTGACTAAGCAAGCGAAGAATGTAGAAGTCTTACCATTCCTTTTATTTATTTTTTATTTTGTTTGTTTGTTTAATGTTTGCGTATCAGCTAAAGCCGATGAACAAATTTTTTTTAAATGTGTTACGTTTCTTATTTTTGATTCACCTTAATATATGATCACGATTAACTCCATATATTTCTTTCCCCTTTGACTGTGTCCGATAGATTCGAAATATGTTGCGCAGTGGCATTCTGGGAAGGCTCAGTTATGGTGTTGTCTTTACATCGGTGAAGTAGAGTGTTAAGCTATGCGAACACTATCCGATTTTGCACCAACTTAGTTGGCCAACTCCGAGTTGGTCCGATTTTGTCAGGCTAGAACACCATCCAATTCGCAAATGAAGTCGGCCGCAATCCCATAATTCAATCCGTTTCCCCTAGCAGCTGTGGAAAATCCGAAAAAAACGAAATTTTGAAACCTCTGATAAATTCTACCGCATACAATTACTGCTTTTCAGTATAAACTTTATTTATGCATGAAAGAAACTAGCAGTACTCTGATATTCATTGTGTACCCGCTTGTCGTCGATTCGAGGCGGCGATAATCGTTTTTGGACGCCATTTCTTTCCATGGACGTGACGTCATGACTGACGTGTTCCAACGCTGCCCTGTGATTGGTAATTCCGACCAACTTTCCGGAGTTGGCCGACTCAAGTCGGTTGTGCAGGACCAACTAAAATCGCTGCCAAGTCGCCGAAAAACGTGCTCAAAGTCGGCTCTAGCGACTCGAAAACTGAAAGTAGGCCAACTCAGTTGGTGCAAAATCGGATGGTGTTCGCGGGGCTTTAGATGAATGCAAAATTACTGGATATAACTAAATATTTAATAGCCTTATTCACATAGATATTGAACTATGGCTAGAGATAAATTTCCAATCACTTGATAGGTCATGTCACAATGGAACTTAAAGGTCTGTCATCGGACTGAATTTCAAAATCGCCGTAGCTTTATAGGACGTTACAGTGAAGCCACTGCTACATCGTTACTTACTGTAGGGTGATCAGTAAATGAAACTGCATATCATTACTGATGAGTCCTCATGTGTCGCGCAGATGTGACGAAGTATCATTTTTATCGCCCTTTCGCTAATTGTTCATCTGCTTTTTAAAAAAAAAATATGTAATTTCTTAGGTGTTCACCCTTTATTAATAAAACAGATACCAGGTGTGGATTAAAAATCAATAGCGATATTAAAATGAGAAAAATTGTAGTTGGGGTATCAACTTCCGGATACATGCATGGACGACTTTCTTTCTTTTATTTTCCATCTACGTAATGATCCAAGTTTTATCAGAATGATTTGGAAGAGCAACTTCAATTACCTAACCTACAAATAATTTTTAAAGTATCTTAATTTCAGCGTCCTAATTGGTGATTTTTAGATGATCTCTACATCTTTTACGACCTTTGGTATCATCACACTCATTAAATTTCAGCTTTGTAAGGTAAATAGTAAATATTTTATCCCTAATCCTGCTTATAGAATCGCATTCTAAATCTTTATCTATGTATAAAGGGTTTTAGTAACATCAAGCCAAACATACAATGCCTTTGGAGTTATGTATAAACTATATTTACTAAATTTACATAAAAATACATTTGAAAGGCGATTAAAGATGAAAGGCGGAAATGAAATTGACCTTAATGTTTTCTCAAGCAATTACGTAGAGTACGATTGTAATTCCAAATGTGACATATCGTGTCTTCGCTACATTTACATGTATCTTGTTGGCAGGACACTTTTAACTATTTCTTAAAATTATAGTTAATTGTGAGAATAGTAGTCCAGACTATAATTATTACTTCACGAAAGCTTGGAACTTCTCATGAAAGAACAAGTTTATTTGTTTTCTGAGGTCGAGGCATTTCGTTCTTTAATATTTTTTTTTGTTTTGTTTTGTTTTATTAATCAGTATTAGTTTGGGAAAGGATTTTCCATGAATGGTAATAGTTACCTGTCTGTTCGTCCTGTAAACCTTTCAGAGAAACTAGTTATTTTCTAGAGAGCTTCCTTGACTTATTAACATAAGAAATAGGAAGTATGTTTTTTTTTTTTTTTTAAGTGGTCTTTGATATCCATCCAAAGTTAATCTCTCTTTTTCTATTTTTTTTTTTTTAACTTCTACTACTTCCTCCATAAACAATTCTATTAGGCCTAATAAGACTGTTTTCAATATCCTTCTAATCTTTTATTGCTTCTTTGATTACCTTTCTGATAAATTCCTTTTTTTTCCTCCCTAAGTACTAAAGTGCGACCTTAAACTGTAATGGAGACAAATTTTTCTATGAGTGATTATTTTTTTTTTTAACCTGTAAAATCTTAATCCCTGAACCGGAGACAAAGAATCAGCGTTTCTTATTTTGTTATCAAAAGACTTAGTGTAGCGCGGGTTGTTGTGGGATTGTTGTTGTTTATATTTTTTTCCCCAAAATTCTCAGCTATTCAGAATCATTGTAGATCCTTACTCTCCCAAAATCCAATATTTTCCCACGATAATAAATCGTGTTTATGGACTTTATTTTTTTTTTTTTTGGACATCAGTTTGGAATGTTGTCTGTTCTACAATTAAGAAAGGTGTTCTAAGAATGGGCACCCCATATTAGTATGTTATAGGATATGGGTTAAGTACAAGTGAGAGACAGGCCAACGTCTAAAAACACAAGTCATTAATAAGCAATGACTAATGATGCGGTTGACCGTTGCAGGATGTCATTATAATGGAGGGAATTAAGGACTTAGATATCCTAAAGCTGCTAATCTATTATTTACTTGTTGGATTGTAAATTTATGTTCCTCATTAATTTTATATTTCTATACCAACATTTTATCATTTAATTGCTACTTTTTTTTTTAATTCATGAATTGTAAGGCATTTCTTTTTTAATTTAAACTTAGCGATTGCGGATTCGCTCATCTCACGGATTCGCTACATTCGTTTTTTTGTAAAAAAAATGACGAAGTACACATTGTTCCTGTGAACTAATTTACGCTTATGCGAATACTTCTTTGACTAGACTATATACTATCCAAAGAAGAATATAAAAACACACATATACAAATAATTAAAGGTTTATATTTATTAAATTTATACCTAATTTTATGTCTTAGATTCTCCATAAACGTTATATATGATTTGAAGAAGAAAAAAATGCATCTATTTGGTCAGTTTTCATATTTGATCCTCATGATGGTTCGCAAACCCACGAAAAAATTTATGTCTCAATTTCTGTAATTCTCAGGACACGAAACAACCAACCAAGATTTCGTTCTGTTCCATTCATCGTCTGCCTTCATGGAATCCAAACTACATGGAAAGAGTTAAAGTTATCTCTTCTGGATGTTTGGGATTTTGCTGCCTAATCCCTTTCTGAACAGCCTTCGAATGATAATGTTTTCACACTTAAACTGTCAGAGGCGATCATATTTAATACTACTGTTGGTTTCTTCTTGAGTACACGCATACGATGTCCTTGTAATGACTTCTTTGTAAAATGCTTGTTTCTGATTATCTCGTTTTTTTGGTGTTTTTGTGCGCAATTTTGTTTTCCTTACATTGTCAAATAATTTTCCAACATTCAGTTTTGGAATAGTAAAAATTGACCGTTCTGCTTTTCGAAAATTCATCTATTTGTGTGCATCCGTCTGTCATGACAACACATGTTGGAAAGATACCAATGTTTTTGTTGCAATTTCAATTTTTTATTTATTGTTTTTTTTTGTTTTTTTTTTTACTTGCTATTGAATCACAATTTTTCTTTTCAACTCAGAATAACAAAATATTGTCTACTATTTTTTAAATAATAAATACCTGTCTTCATGTGGAACTTGAAAATGAATTCTCACAGCATTAATAATCCGATAGGATGATCGCTCGCTTCTTAACCGATCGAAAACAAGTTGTAATAATAATAATAATTAATAATAATAATAATAACTTCGAAAAAACTTGTTTGCAGAAATTAAATTTATTTATGTGACATCATTTCGGCTTATTGTTTTAAAAATAAGTATATCATTGAAAAAAAATAATATTTTAATATGCTCTTCATTTCAAATCCAAAACCACTTTTGTTTTCTTAAGGAAAAAAAAGAGGCTGTATTGTTTCAAAATGGTAGATATTAGTTATATCAGCTTGATCTTACATGAAGGAAAGATGTTAACAAATTTGAAATTTTGAAAACATAAACGAGAAACTTCATAAAATTTTAAGAATTCTCAGGCTTTTTTTCTTCTTTTTTTACTGAATAAAGGAATTGGTTTAATAAAGCAATTTGATTTATAGAAAATTTACTTTCTGTTTTTCGTTGCTGTCCTACTGACCTTAAATCTCTTCATTTTTATTCCATCTGTCTTTCTACTCATTTCTATTTCATGGTTTTGCTGTACCTTCCTCTTTATTCGTTATCGCTAAATCTATCTTAAAGCTTGAACACTGTTTCTTGTTTGTACGATTGTTAGATGTAGGAAGGACCAAACAGTTTACCAAAATAAACTGTTTAAATAAATAAAAGAGGACTACAACAAAGTTGTATCTTTCAATTATATACTTTTACGGGAAAAAAATGTCGATGTGAAACTTCCTACACACAATGAGTACAGATTAAATTTTCATTGCAAAAGGACTTTTTATTGCAGAGCAGTGACAACATAAACAGTCTCATGTTAATACGTAGTAAATCTTCCTCTGATGGCGATATAAGCTTATAGACGCTGCGGCATGGAGTCAGTTATTAATGTAAAGTCCTGTAGCAGATTCTGCCAGATGTTCTGCAATTGTTGAGCTAGTTCGGTTACATTCCGTTATGGCTGCAACTGAGATATGCTCGAGTGGCGAAAGGTCTGCGGTCCTTCAGAACCGTGGCCATACGAGGGTATGAATCCCTAGGAGGCATTGTTAACAGAATCTCGCCTCACTAGATTTTCTCAACAGTGGAATGCTACAGCATAGGCAATACAAGTGGCATTAGAATGTTGTCATCGTACAGGTGTACTGTTTAAACACCTGGTAGCAAAACTAGATGGTAGTCATCTGCACCAAGAGAACAGCGCGATTCGTCGCTGAACATAACACGACTCCAGTTGAACACCTTTCAGGATTCCCGATCTCGATAGTGCAGTCTATGTTGGACGGTCAGTGGTAGACATGGTCCCGCCTTTGCCAGCCATCTTTGACTGGCACATTTACCCTTGAGTTTTAACATTTGAGTTCAACTAATTTACCAAGAATTAGCAAGAACGGGAAAAAAAGGTAATTATTGAATATCTCACACTGACGTGTGAAAAGGCTAATTTGAATTAAAAATTGTAAATGAGTAATTTTGCGAACATTGGTTGATGTTTCTAGTTTTGTCTTCGAAGTTAAAGACAATTATTACTTCAAATTGCTGATAAGATGACTATGCACGCAATGAATGGCAACAGTATATATATCGTCTTAAGTTTATTTAAAGTAGTACAGGAAATCTACAAGTGTCTCTTGAGTCTGACTGCAAATATTTTCTTTAGGCCTTAAAAATGAAAATGTGAGCAAGTTTTCTACTTGCCAGGTTACTTTTCTAATTTAGTGTCTTTATCTGTATATTCATCTCAAACTCCTATCCCATAATTTCATATTAATTCCGCTTAAACAGTGGCGTAGCGAGCATAACTGGCGCCCCCCCCCCAAAAAAAAAAACCCTCGAAAAACTAGTAATATATGTCTCGGGGTCCATTTGGCTCCCCTCTGCGAGCGGCGCCCGGGGTATGATAGACCCCTCGCTACGCCACTGCTCTTAAAAAGTTAGATTCCCTCCTTTTGTATGGCTGTAGCAAATTGGAATTAATGGAGGTTCTTGTACGCTTATGTAGAGCGATAATATGTCAACTAAAGCTTGCGTTAAGTTCTATGATAGATTTGTCTTAGCAGTTTTCAACCACATGTACACGGTTTTGCATTGCACAAAAACCCTTAAATTTGAATTTAAATGAAGCCTTTAATTTGATTTTGAACAAGGGTGCCTTAAATAAATAAATAATATCTTCAAAGACGTCGTATTTGTAATAAATGAATATCTAAATATCTTCAGTATTTCTTTTCTAATCGAAAACTTTCTTCAGGAACATAAATTATATAAGAGGAAGGGACAAAATAGTTTCCCTTCTTAATACCGAACAAATTTGAAGAACAATCACAAAAACTTCACATAATAATAACATTTCTAGCGTTGTATGTTCACGTTAGTTATTGTTATTATTATGTGAAGTTTTTATGATTGTTATTCAAATTTGTTCGGTATTAAGAAGGGAAACTATTTTGTCCCTTCCTCTTATATAATTTATATTCCTGAAGAAAGTTTTCGATTAGAAAACTGAAATAGTGAAGATATTTAGAAGAAGTATTCTGTTTTGTGTTTTTCATTTATTATAAATAGGGTGCCTTAAGTTTTTATTTGATATTAAAATAATAATCTTTCATGATTACAATAGTGAAAAAGAAATAAAGTTCGAATTGATAACGATATCTTGTAGGGAAATGGCAGTTAGACTTTTGATATAAAATTAATTTATTTCCAATAAAAGCACGTGCATACAAAGGGTTTGTAATCTCAGAATGTCCATTTGCCGTGAGACAGTCAACTAAAATCAACATTTCTGTGATCTTGATTTCAAAATTAGTACTTGTGTGAGTGGAGAGGCGTTAAAAGCCATTGTCTTTATTAATGTGTTTTAGCCTAAAGATCAGTAAATGATTGCAGGCCGCAGTTTGTTATTAGAATCCCAGCTACGAATTACGGCTCGAATATTAAAAGGAAGTGCTGATGCCATTGGGATGTTGAGGACTGACTCAGCCTTTGTTTAGTTTGCTTCATTCGAACAAAAAAAAAAAAAAAAGGGTGGGGGGGGGGGGGTTTGAAGAAAGATAATAAATTGCATTACAGGTCAAGGGAAGAAAAGCAGGGGTAAGAAATTAAAAAGCTAATTGATTTCCTGCTCGGAGAAAAGGAGTGTTTTATTTCCCCTAATCTAATGTTATTTATTTTTATTGACCTTCCTTTTTTTCTTCTTCTTTTTTAGATATATGAACTGAGGAAAAATTCTCCTACTGTGAAATCGGAATCATAGGAAGAAAACGGATATGAATCGAACCGGAAGTTCACTGCCAAAGGTAAAGCGGATGGGAACCGCTAGAGGGCGAGCGCCGTTCGAAGAAAAGATTAGAAGATAAATATATTCTAAAGACAGCAGAGTTTCAGTTAAAATCCATTATAAGAGTAATTTTAAGTTGCATTTAATCATCTTACTTTCAGGCATCAGCTTTTCATACTAATTATTTTATTTTGCTTAATATACACTCTATCATTTTTATTTATTTGTTTTTGTTTTTCAAAAATTGTGTATTTTTTTAAATAAGAATAAAATTAAACTGTTAAAAATCTAACAGTTACTAATAAAATTAAAATTGAAAATAACTAACACTAGTTTATGTTTTCTGTTTTGTTTTTTTTTTAATTGAATCAAAAACTAATTAATAATAAATGTCACCCATTGGGGTATTACTTTAAAATTCTTGATTTGTTTCTTTTGTATTTTTTAAGTCTTGAGATTTCTATAATTTAAGGATAATCCTCTACAGTTTCCTAAGGAATGCATTTGACAATTAATCAACTTCAATGTATTTTCAAGTGACTAATGTTATTTTCATGTCAAGCTTTCCTCTTTGATAAAACCAGTTACCTACAAAATCAGAATTTCTAATTCAGTGTGTGATTCATCTTTTTTCTCTAGATCTTTAACTTTTTCTCTTTTTAATTATTACAACAGAAAATTGATATGATTTACTTGTCGTTCAGGACGAAAATAAGAGCTTTTTTTCCCCCTTTATATGTAGAAGAAGATTTGTATTATATTTAGAGCAGATGTGTCAAAACCCTTCCCGCATTCGCTGCCCGGAGGCTGATGTTTTCTTGGCAAAGAACGCCTAAAATTAAAGTAAATTAGTAATATGTGATCCGTTTACTTGACGAGCCCCTCTTGTTAATATTCAAATTAGCGTTGGACTGTTGGAAGCACAGGAATTTAATTTGATTGTCCTACTTTATTATTAGTTTTTGAATTGCATGGATGTCAAAAGCATAAATGTAAATAATAACCAGGTACGTATCTTTGTGTGGACGTGAAGAATAGTCAAATAACGACTTACTTTTGGGCGTTAGACTAGTTTCCAGTGACTTCAGCGTGGAAACTTGTAAACCGAATAAATAGGATCGCATTAAAAATAAATTCAAAGAATTGTATTATCATTAAGAAAAGAAAAGCAGTGATAAATACACTCGAGTACAAGGAAATCGACTCAAACTGTAGCGCAATGGTGAACCTTAAATTGTCGCAAATTTTTGATCGTGTGAAAACTGCAAGTAATAAAATAACAAAGACTATGCCATTCCCGTTCAAATGACACGCAGAACGTTCCGGATGAATGCATTTTGTAAAAAATGTGAGGAAAACAATAATATATTACTGAGGGAAAGGTGTAGTACCAAAATTTTTCATTTCATTACAAAGACAAGGCCACAAATTGAGCTGAATTTAGCATTGATTGTAAGTCAATGCATGGTGTTGCCAACTCGAGCTCTGATAACAGCTTCCATTCGGCATCTCATTGATCGGATCACATTCACGACCTCATGTTGCGCAATATTGTCCCATTCTTCTTCAAACTTAGAGGTCCCAAAGATATTCGATCGGGTTCAGATCAGAACTATGTGCAAGTCATCGCATACACTCAATGCCAACTGCATTCAGTTAATCCCGAACAGCAACAGCGGCGTGTGGCCTCGCGTTGTCGTGCGTATAAATGAAGTTTTCTCCAAAAATCCAGCATACGGCAATACATATTGTTGTAGCATTGCGGTTACCTACGGTGAGCCGTGAACCTGCCTCCTGTGGGTCCAGGGTCAATAAACACCACATCAGTTTTGGCTGCAAATGAAATGTCCGCCCACAGCATGCAGGAGCCTCCTCCAGAACTGACCGTTTCCAGGAATTAGCGCAAAACGTTCACCAGGCCTTCGATAGACACGGTTTAGTCTGA
>JAFIDM010035002.1:4892-18020 GCA_023159025.1 Thereuonema tuberculata | reverse complement strand
AAATGGCATTTCAAAGCATAGAACGGTGGAATAACAGATCATTTTAAATATTAAGGATTTTTTTTTTATTTTTATTTTTTATGAAATAGATTTACAAAGCCATCTTATCCAAATAAAATTTAAAGAAAGATTTTATTTTGGTTAAGGTTTTTGTTCAAAACATTATTATATTCTCTTCTTAAATGCAGTATGTGTTAAAAATAACGTGTGTGAATTCGTATGAAAATAAAAATTGGACATTCCTTAAAATATGCTTTTTTATTTTATTATCTTTATTCTTCAAAAAAAAAAGAGAGAAATGAAAAGGTTTGGTTTATTAGACTATTTTCTTGGCTCATCAGATCACTCAGTCAGTGTGTGTGTGTGTGTCTATGTGGTTGTATGCGTGGTCCCCCGGATATATTTTCAACTGGAAGATGGATTCCTTCAATATTCTAATGAACCTTTAAGGACTACAGAGAATTTATAAAAGATAATTTGAAATGATTTCCACGTGGGTCCTTGTGGCGAAATAAGCGCGTGAAGTTGACGCCGATCCCCATGGAAAAGAATTAGAAATAAAACTTGATTTCTATCAATGTTTGAAGCAATGAATATTAATCATTTAGTTAATTCATTTGTTAGCGAATGATATGCTTGATTTGCTGAAGCTTAATCGGCTTTAGTAAATCTAAGTAAAAAAGATCTACCTAAAATTTAGGATAAAATTTCGGATTTCAAAGTAGAATTTAATTTTCAGAAAATGGAAAATTTGTATTTATTCAGTAGATGTTGTGAACATAGGTTTTTCATTTGAATCGTTTTCACAACTTTTAAAATAAAATAAACCTAAATGGATAATAATAAAATAGAATAGTTTAAGGAAAATTGGCTTTATGTTATTTCAGCAACTTCTTGTAAAATCTGCTGAATAAAAAGAGAACAAATTTCCTGAAAATTTAGAAATCGCAAATACTTCAAGTGTTTTTGGAATATTGTTAGATTATATTGTTAGAATATTGTATGATTAACGATGATACTGATGTATACTTTCTTTCTATAACGTCGCCGTTACAACAATTGAAATAATGAAACGTTGATTTAAAATGAAGAACGCATTTATCACTGCCATACAAATATTAATCACATAAGTCTATCTAATCAAATATTAATCAGCGGTAATCAGGATTAATTAATTTATTAGACATTGATGAAAACTTATTGGTTCGGTTTTTTCCTAGCGCTTTTCTATGTTAATTTTAATTATCTTTTACGCGTATATTTTTTAATAGGGGCCTTATATGGAGGAAATTTCAAATAGAAGATTAAGTCATCCATTTCCCTAAAATAACATGCGAAATTTCTAGACGATCCTTTCAATAGTTCAAAGCTATCAGGGCACACACGGACAAACATTTATTTCCTGAAACATGCAACCTAGCCATACTAATATTAAAGAGCCTGACTTTCCTTTAGACAAACTTTTTCAACTTTCCTTTTAGTTGGCTACAACCAATTTCTCTAATTCATTAGAACAGTTTTTCTGTTCGTTAATTGCAAAGGAATTATCATCATCAGAAATCTCAGTTATCGTAAGACACCCTTAAGGATTTACATGAGTTACTTCAGAGATCTCCTATTTCTAGTAACGACATGTTAGTTAATAATTGTTATTTATGAAAGATACTAATCTTAGAATGTAGAACGTTTTTCCATTACGATGGTCTCATTCCCCAGTTTCAGCTTCATCGTTTTACTTTTTTTTTAAAAATATTCCTATAATAATCAGAACAATTACATAAAATTATTAAAAGTTAATGAATACAGTTGGAAAGCCAATATTTGTCAATTTTTTCTTCATTATGTAACTCATTTATTGTTCAAAAAATAAGTCATCTTTAAAACAATTTATTAATAAACTGACTTAAATTTATTAATCTAGACCAGCAGATTTTAATTTTCGTTTAGACCTTGCTTAATAACTTCCAATTTTCTTGAAGCTTTTATTTTTGGCGAAGAGAATGGTAATTAGTTAGTCGAGACTGTTGGGTGGCTTCCAAAAATAATAATGGCTATGTATGGCTCCTTGATTCAATCAATGTAGAAATTTCACCGCAAGAATATGGCTTAATTCAGGCGAGAAAATAACTTCTGGCAAAAAGACACTCGGCACCTTTCAATTTCACCCTCTACATAGGCTAATTATTTGCAAGTGGGAAAACCCTTTTATAGCGAAGTGAAATTCGTAGTTTTTAAGTTCAGTTGAGGGATAAGAATTACAATTGTAGTTATGAATAAGTCATAAAATTATTAAACATTCAGTGATAATTTAGTTAAGCTAAATAAAGAGAATGTTATTTGTTATTATTATAATTATTAATTTTAACATTCTTCTTAGTTGGTGTTTTTGTCAGCTTATCTGTTTAATTAAAACGGTTAAACGGATTTTCATAAATTTTCTGGCATATCTTATTTATGATCCAACACAGAACTTAAGCCCATTTGTTCTGGTCCCCAAGCTTCCCATCCCTAAGAAATGATCCCGAAAGTTCCTCACTATAACTTCCGGAAAAACTTCTTAAAAATTTGATACAATGCTTAGTTATTGTCCAACTTATAATATAGCATTATTATTTTAGTCTTAATCCCCCCCAGCCCCAAAACTGATGACTAGAAGATCCGTTAGTTATGCTAAATTACAAACTGAGTCATCAATTTCATGGACGGGGAAGGGGAAATCACATCGATTGGCTATTAGTGTAACGTCATCAAGACTTGTTAGATCATTATTGTTGTTATTGTTGCGTGTGTTATCATCATGATTCTATAGATGTAATCTCCAGACATATCACATTAAATATTGTTCTTGTTAAAACCTATATTATATTTTCTAATGTTATGTAGTAACACAAATATCTTGACATTACACGAGGACATTACATGGTGTCAGAAATGAAGGCTTGTTTTGGGAGAATAAGCCTGAATTAAAACATCAACTGAAAAGCCGTATGGAATAAGCCTAAGCGATGCAAGATTCCAATGAAGCTTAACCGCCATGAAGCAAGATTCCGTAGTGTCTGGTTTACGACCGCCGTCGCCGTTGAAAATATTATCGGAAAGCATGGATAAAACATGGAAATTATGGATACAACAATTCCAATTTTGAACAACAGCAGTTGGTTTAGATCTTCGCTCGCCAAGTAAACAGGTAACATCATTTCTTGTAGTTATAGGGTAGGAAGCAAAGGCAAAATACAATACTTTTGAGTTATCAGAAGATGATAAATTAAACTTAGAGGTGATTAAGAATAAATTTGAGTAAAAAATTGCTCCGAAACAAAATGAGTCCTATTCTTTGTGGTTGTTCCGTTATCAGTTAAAACAAAATGAAAGGGAAACTCTTGATGAATTCTTAACTAAAGCTCAAACATTCGTTAAACAATATAATTATAGTATATTGGAGAACAGAATGCTCCGAGATGAAATCGTTGGTGGAGTCTTTAGTGATTTAGTCCGAGAAAAATTATAGCGGAACCTAAATTAGATCTGACTAGGGCAATTTTAATCTGTCGTAAGTGTGAAGCTGCCAGCCGACAGGTTACTGCTATGAAAAGTACAGATAGTCACGCACATCTTGTAAATAAACTTTCTAAACAACATGCTTTTAAGCGAGAGAAAGAAAAACTAAACAGTGAGAGAAAAGTTAACTGTCGAAGATGTGGAACCAAGCATAAGGCAGGACATTGTATAGCTTTTAATAAGACGTGTAGGCTAATAAATGTAAACTCAAAGGTCATTTTGAGTCTTGTTGCCGCACGAAACCATTACAATTAGGAGGAAATTACAAACATGAAAATGATTGAAGTAGATTTTTAATAAAACAAAGTCCTCAGTTTCATTTGAATGTTTCACCTTGAATAAATTAAAATGCCAAGAATCCTCTGCTCTCAATGTTAATGTGAACAATCACAGCTTCCTCACAGGAAGGAATTCGATTGAAATTTTCCATGAATATTAATGTTCGAATCTTATTTTTGGAAGTTACTTGGAAAGGAAAGTGCCGTCATTGTTGTCCAGACAGGATTATTGGTATTGGCTGTTGGACATTCGTTATTGTTATTGTTATTGTTGAAATTGATAAATCAATTTTTTATTTTCTTTTATTTTAACAAAATTTGGCTTAGTCATTCAAATTATATGTGGGCTGTTGCGGAAGTCATGGCTTTTACAAAATGAGCTTAGAACAACTTTTTCAATCTTGTGTTTTTTAAAACTTTCAGTGTATTTCAAAAATGTGGCATTTGTTTTACTTCCGTTAATATTGCCTCAATTTCGGCGAACCTATTCTTTTAGGGCAGCAGGTTGCCATTATGTTTCATAATGAGAAACCGCAGCGCTGGCTACTACGAAAGTGGTAAATCATTTTTTATTTTAACAATATTATAATATTATTTTAACAAATAAGCCGATATTCAAATTACATATGGGTTGTTGTGGAAGTCATGGCTTCTAAAAAAATTAGCTTAGAACATATTTTTCAATCTTGTGTTTTTCAGAAATGTGGAATTTTTTTTTACTTCCGTGAATATTTCACGGGTCGCAACTAGTTATTTATTAATGTAGTAAATTTGTAACATCTGTAAATTTAAGAATAGCTTAATACTTTTCTTCTAACTCTATTTCCTTTGATAATCACTGTAAGACACCAACTATTTCTTGTGAACATGTCAAAACGCAGCTTGTACGTATTTTTTATCTTATCAAAATACCTAAACAAGTAGAATATTCCTTTTTGGTTTTAGAAATACCAAATTCACATTTGACGCAGACAAACAGTTTACCTACATTGGTTTTACGAATTTGCATTATACATTCATAGACTAAAACCTTTCTGTCGGCTGTTTGTATTTTAATGTGGTAATGTAATATTACGAATATTTTTAAATTGCAATTTAGATATAGTATGTATTTAAAAGAATAACAATAATATCTGATTGTCATTGATAGTAATGTAGTATCTGATAATAAGTTATGTAGTGTCTCACAGAATTTATATCTTTCATATATTTTTCTTTACTAATCCAAATAATCTTGTTTTATTAAGGAGAATTGTTTATTGTTAATAATGCAATTGTATAAACCATCGTATTGTAATTTCTAATCTTTGTTAAGATTTTTCTGAAATATATTATATAGTTAAAATGGTTTCAGAAAGAGGTGACGAAAAATACCTTGACATCGCCAGTTTTATTTTTGTTTTTGTTTTATAAATTACATTCATTAATATATAAGTATTACTAGAACTTATATATTTATTTGTCTGTTATATTAAGACAAAATATTTTCAGAGAAGTTTGGCTACAGATACTTCTCTTCCTGTGTTTTCTTCCTTCCGTTCTATCTCTTCAATCTATTCATGTGATTCCATTTGGAACAGGGAAAGTCCATCGGTTTTCCCCTGACTTTTCTGAATTTCAGTAATAGATTGGGTTGATCTGCGACACAGGTAACGAATTCCTCTGGGGAAAATAAACTCCTTCCATTTGGCCAACTAAGCGGCTTCAGAAGGAGGAGGGATCTCATTGATCAGAGAATTCTATACACTCAACAGGAAAACTAAATGATATCTCTAGACATTGAAGCAGTGGAAAGAGAAATGACGAAAAATAAAATGTCTGTCGTTTCTTCAACATTTGCTTCATTTGGAACAAGCTAAGGATATTTCAAAGAATTTTGGTAACTCCTTCATTGAAATGCCTCTAGTATTTACTTCTAGCTGAAGAATTTAAAATTGAAAAAAAAAAAAAAAAATAATTTAAAGTAGAATAATTACTAATGTTTTAGGCACCTGAGCCTGTTATGATAATGTTGAAAAAAAAAAGAATTCTTTTTCATTGATGTTATTATTTTCTCTTACTTTTTCTTACTCGCTCTAAGTTTCTTTTTCCAGGACACTAACTCTTAAAAAGTTTATTTTTGAAGGATAGAGGAGGATCAAGTCCAAAATAATCGAAGTCTTATTTGTAGAACGTTGTACGTCTTAAGTTAGTCCTGAAATAAATTGCTAATAGCAGCTTTAGCAAGATGGGATACCAAGTTTTCTTATTCACAAACAATTAAATAAAAATGTTTTCATATACATAGTGAAAACCGATTTTCAGTTATTTATTTAATTTCAAGAATCGAAGCCCACTTACGTACACTTATTATTTAGAAGGTCTCTCCTAATTGATGTTCAGTGTTGAATCACACAAAACTTTAATTGACTTCTCAGCGACTAGAAAATTTAGTAATTTTTATGTTTGCGTTTAAATATACTTTTTTTTCAGTTAATAAATTACTATAAAAAGAAATAAGTTCTTTTCGTTTTCTATCCATTTTATTTGACAGTGCACGCTTAATTTAATGGCTTTCACAGTTGAGTGCAATGTCGCAGTGCTTGTTATATTATGGAGTTCCACTGTGTTTTCTGACAAATAAGATGTTCTGGTGACGACACGTGATAAGCTTGAGCAACTTGTTGTTTTGGTTCCTTTTCATTCGGTCCATTTAGGAAATAGACGAAAAGAAAGCGTTGTTACGATGTCAACTCACTGCTTTTGAAATATAGATCTTGTTGACAACGAACGTTGGAGGTAAGGATTTGTGAGCTCCATTCATAAGAATACGGATAAAACTGAAAAGGGAAGAGATGACAAACTACCTTAAATTTGAAATAGTATGTTTTTGTTTCTACGAACACGAAAAAGAGAACAATTCTATCTTTCAGTTTGAAACTGCCAAGTTATGTATAACGGATACTTTGGATTTAGTAGCTTGTCTAGCCGCTAGGATATTTTTTTTATTTCCTCCCCACCCAAAATAAAACAAAACAATTTAATCAGGCTTTTAAAACTTATTTTGAAGTAACTGAATTATATAAGTAGTATTTAAACAACTTTTACACACTTTTAATAAAACTGAAATATGTTAATTAATTCTTTTTCTGAAATTGATGATAACCCAGCAGGTAGCGGATTGAACTGTTCTTTTTAAGTACTTTTAAATTTTTATAACTTTTTAAGAAGAATCAATATATTTATGTTTTATTAAGTGTGAGTATAAATTATTTTAATACTATTTATGTTAACTATTTGAAGCTGCACGCGTTAAAAAATATGATTATTAACTGAATTATAGTTATTCTTCCAACAAGTATCTGAGTTAGTATTTTTATAAATAAAATAAAGAAGTCAAATGAATTTTTCTTCTGTATATCACGACAAATCGTTCCGACATGGCCTAGTGGTTTAAGCGGCAGCCTCCCATGAGGCAGGTGTATCGGAAACTGGGTTCGAATCCCGGCAGTGGTAGGGAAGTTTCATTATCTTTCCTCTATTTGTCAGCTTCTTTTATAATTATATCAATTATATATATGATATAATTTATAATTATATCAAGAGATTAGATAAAATTATTAAGACACTACCGAAATAGGATAGAAATCTATTTATTAAAAACAAAGTATATTTTAAATTTCCCATAGCTGCTCTTTCAACAGCGAAGTTTTTAAACAAATTAGATTTCCTCATTCAATTGTAATTTCTGCCATTTTCCTCGTTAATCAACTGAATGTCGCAGAAGACCGGAAGATGGCACCATATATTTTCGAAGTCGATGTATAAGAAAATCATCTCTCATTATTTAGCTTCCTGTCAGGAATGCGATTATATCCGATTAGACGAACTACTGTTTCCATAGAAACAAAGTAAATAAACAACAAAGAATGATTAAAACTAAAGAATAACTTAACATTAGAAGTCGTCAACATCACTATAAGTAAGAAATGCAAATCATCAGTGTGTTAATTTTAATGACGATTCTTTAAAAAAAACGATTCTTTAAAAAAAAAATATGTTTTGTTAAAGTATTCTTTTTTTACCAGTGTTAGCGATGGAGGAACTTTATTAAGTTTTTATTTATTTATTTGTTGTTTTTAAATCTTGCTTCTTATTATTCAGAGGCTACAGCAATCATAGCTAGGAATGAGCAATACAGAAAAGAATTATTTAAATTTCAGGTATATGTAATAAATGAGATCAGGATTACTGAGGCTCTGGAAATGAAAAGATAATAACAAAATTTTGAAATATACTTGTGAATTAGTAGAAGTTATTTTAAGTAATGAAGGTTATTTATCAAGAACTGCTAAATGAAATGTAGATATTCCTGTTTCTTCTACTCCTTATCCATGCCATGGTCTCATTTGAATCTACAGCGTGGTCTTGTTTTGGTAATCTTCCTAATGAAGTAATTCTGAAACAGGTCTTTCAAAAATCTCTTTAATAAAACACAATGGAAAAACCTTTGATAGGGTTTTTCGTAATACTGGACGTGAGATAAGAAATTAGAATTTTTTTCTTCTCTTTTTAAAGATGAAGGATTTTCATATACACTGGTAGTCACAGGTGGAAAGGTCAATATTCTGATCTTTCAAATCATGGGTCTGTCATTAAAAGGAAAGATGTTGACATGTTGGACATATCTTATTCCGAACGGTTTCCGATAGCGCTATTTCAATTCAATTCAATTCAATTCAATTTATTGCCAATAAAATATTACATAATAAGTGTTTACATAACATTTTGACAACCCAGTTGTCTTAAGGGAATCCCGTCGAGAAGACAAGTGGGCGTCTTGAGTAGGCAATTAACAAACGGGAAATAACAAAGGTAATACATAACTCAATAATGAGGAAAAATATTTACAAAAGATTATTTTTTTATTTTTTTTTATAACTGAAATTTTAGCAAATATTTACATGCTTATTTTTGACAGAGAGGACATATTTAGGAATTATGGATACGTGGAATAAAGGGAACAGGAAGAGAGTAGGAATAGAGTGAGGGATTTGGCGGATACAGAAGAGATAAGATAGGAGAGAAAGAGGAGGGTGATAGGTGGAAAGGGATTCGGATCGAAATTTCAGCCTGACTTCAATAGTAGGTGGAGTATTAGTAAATTAATAAGGTTGAAATGTGTTTTTTAATTTTTTTTTTTGAATTGGGTAAGAAAAGGACATTCACGGATCTCTTTAGGTATTTCATTCCAAAGTTGAGGCGAAGCATAACTAACAACTTTACTTTGATAGTTGGACTTAGTTTTCGGAATGGATAGTAAGAGGTGGGTGACAGATCTGGTATCATAGAAATGGGTGTGAGGGTTAATGGTTAGTGGGATACAGGGATAGAGTTTTTTATTAATTACTTTATAGGTGAAGACCGCTAATTGTAGTTTATAGATGTGGGGGAAAGAGATTATATTATATTTAGGCCAGAGGGATCGAGTAGAATAGTATCTAGGTTTTTTATCTATGAATCTTAGAAAATATTTCTGAACTTTAAGTAGCATGTTTTCATAAAATTTAGAAGGGTTGCCCCATACTACAACTCCGTAACAAAGATTTGAATGAATGAGTGACCAATATAGATTTAGTAGAATTTGAGCTGGGAGAAAGTTTAATTTTCTGATAACGCCTTTTCAATGTGTAATAATAATACAGATGTTACTTACATTTTCTAATATTTAATGTTCAAGTGATCCGTTGATTATAGTTGATGATAAGTTTTTGAAAAATTCCACCATTTACATTTATTCACTTTGCAACTCGTGTAACAATATGTTATTCCTCTGAGTACATCTTTAGATTCCCTTATGCTGACACTAATATCCATACATACTGGACGTTCGAATAACTCAATCTAGAAAACTGTTCGGAATAGGGCACATATAAACTTTTCTTCTTAGAATGATCGATACTAAGACTTCTCAGAATATTGATCTTTTCTTCTGAGACACCGATTATGAGATACAATGAACAGTTTGGGAGAAATAATGGAATAGATATGTAATTTGAAAATAAAATCATTCATCTAATGTTTCTCAGTTTGTTATAAGGATTTTTTTTGTAGATTTTGGCGTGGACAGGCAGATTGATAAGCATACGACTTAGGAAAACTGGAAAAATTAGAAGTAATTGAAGTAATTTTAAAACAAAGTACCTAATTTTGTGGGAGAAGACAAAGTTCGAAAATTTTGGTTGTGATTTACTTTCATACCTTCGTTAAACCATCAACAAATGTTTATTATGAATATTTTCATAGAAATGAAATTTAACGTGCGTTAGAACATTTTACATTAAAAGAAAACAAGAATGCACATAACTAAACAAAACAAAAAATCACTGAGCTATTTTTGGTATTTGTACTGGGAATCGGAGACAATACAGTTTCGTTTTATTGTCCGTTTTTTGTCTGTTTTATATATTGTCCCATTTCACTGAGTAAGGTGTACTGGGCAGACCGGACCGATGAGAGTTCAATAAAACTGGAAACTGTACTATCTCCGATTCCCAGTACAAATACCAAAAATAGCTCAGTAAATTTTTGTTTTGTTTTCATTTAATGTAAAATATTTTCAGAGCTTTCGAAAATATTATTATTTTGTATGGCTTAACACAATGTATTTCTGTATAAGTTCTTGTGTGACTATCATTTCATTTTACAAAGTGTTTGGATTCAAACTGAATAAATTGGGGGGCCTTTATTTATTTCGTTCCCAATGACTGTTGTAGAAATTTCTTGTAGAGGCAAGAAAGAATTTCAATTCACGACATCGTTGACAATTCTTCACATCTTTAAGATTTCCCAGAAGGTCACTTTCCACGAAAACTTTTGCTCATATTTTACAAGTCTTTAACTCTTTGCGTCGCGATTCATAATTACGAGACCCAGCCAGGGATATTTAGCAATGTCTACCAAACTGTTGTAATTACCGTCAAGAGAAGAGCAAGTGCTTCATCATATGTTTACGATCGATACTTGCTGGATGAGAGGTGACCGTCAGGAAGATGTCGTAAAAGACACTCCTCTGACTCTGTCATTTACCCAATGGACCTGTTACGAGTCGTTTCAACATCTCAGAAACGAGCAATTTTCTCTCTCTTAAAAAACAATATTTTCCTCTGATTTCTGCTTAGTTTTAAAGATCCTTTTGTATCACAGTGAAAGGAAGAGAACCTAAAGTCAACTTTTCATCTCAGAAATGTTTGCGAATCTGGTGACTTCAATAAGAAATTTATAAACTTTCAACATTTATCATGGATTATGTTAACTTATAATTTATCATTTTTATCAGCATGCATAGAGGTATTGGCGGAAAACCTAAACATATGAAGCTACTTTGATTAAACGCTTTAATAGCAATATAATATTGAGATGGGTTCATATCCAAGTTTATTATTCGTCATTGCAGTTCACAGCCAAAATATTAACACAGTTGACAGTTTTATGGTAAACGACACCCGTATAATTTGCAATCTATCAAACGCTTGCATTGTTAAGTAACACTAACATTAAAAGAATTGGTTTTATTAAATAAAACAAATAATAATAATAATATAAAAACTTATTTATTCAAGCCGGTGTGATTTAAAGGTCAACAAAATTTCAAGCAATGCCCACATTGAGTTAAATTAATATGTCTAGACCCATACAACTTTTGGACAATTCTGAGCCACTGGTCGTCTTGAACCGGAAGTAGCGAAATTTGCTGTGAGTAACATAGTCGTTCTCAGCATAGTCGATTCAGTATAGATAGATCCAATTTTGTCCAGATATCATATTTTTTCCGACAAATGGCCTGTACCGTAGTCGGGTTTTTTTTCAAATCAACAGGGAGTAGGGAATCCAAGTAGATATGATTCATGGTGCTCTGACTCCCTTTCAGCTGTGCATTACACACACACACATAGGGGATTCTAAGAGCTCCTATCGACAAGGTTCCTAAAAACTTTTATGTAATTATTGATTTGATTTCAAGTAATTATTGGTTACTTGAATCACAGATGAGCTAACTTAAAATGATAATTTGAAATCTTATTTTAATATATAAGATTATGAGCTTTTTATCTGAGATTTGTAGAAAATTCCGATTAGATTTTCCTTGAAAATAAGCCAAAGAAAACAAGGAAAAATTTCTGAAAACCGACAGTTACTACTTTTGACAATTTTAGTTTTCTTCACGAAAAAAAGAAGCCTCAATTTTTTTTGGAAATTATAAAGGAAAAACTTTCAAATTTTCCTCTAAATTCGTAAAACATACTTTGTTTTACAAAACAATGTCTGAATATAATTAAATTTAATTATTATTTTTTTTTGCAGGTATTCTAATGGGAACAGGTCTTGCAATTTATCCCAGTGGTTGGCACAGTAGGGAAGTGAAGGAAGCATGTGGAGGGACTTCGGATTCATTTGTCTTAGGTAAGTTTCACTTCTATTACGTTTTTAGTATCACTAATCTTAGCGTAAGCCATTTAGTGCCACACTGGAATAAACAGGGCGTCTTAAACGTCTTTGATAAAAACTTGGTTGCTAACAAAAACTGATGATACTTTAACCTCCAAGACAGGCTATAAAGCATCTTATTTCCTCAAGATCAATTTATAAAATGACTTGCTGAACTTTTGGCAATTCTATTCAAAAATGGCAACCAAATTAAATTTGTAAATGTTTTAATTCAAATATAGTTTTCAACAAACAAATATGCACTTTTTTTGGTTTTTTAATTATTTGCAGATGGATTAGGTTAAACTAAAAAAATTTTATAGTCACTTTTTTCTTATTTTACACTAATATGAAAACCTGTAATTCGAAAAAAAATTGTAATATTTCAACTTTATTTTTTAATTTAAAGTTTAAATTCTTTTTTTTTAATATTTAGAATTTCCTCATCAATGTATTCAACAAAAAATTTTAAAGGTTCTCTTGTAAAGTAAATGTGAAAGCAACTTTTCAATAGGAGAGTAGTTAACAATTGAGTACTTAAAAATGCAGTACATAATCAGAAATTGAAACTAATTTTTGAATTTGCATCTAAGGATTACAGATTTTAGAAACTCTACTCTAAAGAAGAGTTGAGCAGATATCAAAGAAAAGTAGACTTTTCATTTTTATAGTTTCCGCCATTTTAGGAAAAAAAAAAGAAAAAAAGACAAACAAAGAAAGTTAAAAAAATAGCAATAACATTGAAAGCAATAATGCACCATACACTTGAGTAAAACAACTGACATATTTATACAATATAAAAGGTTACAACGTTTCACCGTCGAGA
>JAFIDM010035001.1:560-26305 GCA_023159025.1 Thereuonema tuberculata | reverse complement strand
AAAAATAAATACGTCATAATCAGGTGGGGTTCCTTCTGATCGTCAAGTTATCGTGGTCCTACTATATTTTACATTACTTTAATACGTAGTTACGTAGTTTAATAAAGTTCAAAATTGTTAAAAAAAATGATACTGACCCTGTCGTCTGTCTGTTGTTAACGAAAACCAGATTCCACGCCAAGAAAAATAAAATAAGAAATTAAAAAGTGATCCTGAAATGAATGATGCTATGAAGTTACAAAGTAAATTGAATAAATTTAGTAAATTTAAAATTAAATATAACGACACTTTGGAATATTAAATATTATCATTAAACTGGCTGCTAAAGGACTGATGTCTTTTAACAGCGAGGAGACCATTTAATTCCTTTCTCATATAAGACTGAAGCCCAGTGTCCAATCATAACCTTCTCGTACAGCAGCTGTAAGGCTCGGATTATATGCAAAATGCGTATTTGTTATTAAGAGGTATATCAACAAAATTCTAAGTTTTCTATGCATATCTAATGTTTTTTGATTAAAATAGGCCATTCTATCAAAAAACATTAGATATGATTAGAAAACTTACAATTTTGTTGATATATCTCTTAATAACAAATATGCATTTTGCATATAATCCGAGTCCTAGTAATCATTTCATGATGAACAAACAGGATGGGCTACTCACCAATCGCACTGGTCAGCATGGTGAATTACTGACTGATATGGTATTTCTTCTATTTATTTATACCATACCCCTTATTCTTTATGCTTTCCTTTCAGTTCTCCCTTTGTTTTCTTCTTCGAGCCTGATGGTATTAGGATATCCGAGGTCTAGGGTATCTTTTTCTTTTATTTTCTTACTAACTCTCTAAATGCCCGTCCAGGGGCTTAGGTAGCAGCCCTACCACTGGACTACTCGTCGTGAGGCTAGTAACCTCACTTACTTGCAAGCTCCAGCAAAACGGATTCCGGATGTCATTAAACTTTGAATGTTTAGAAATGTATTCCAATAGACAAGTGCGACTACAAAAATATAGAAGTAAGGAAAAAGGCAGTTGATTCTTCAATTATCTGCATTAAATGAGAGGTATTTTGTGATACTAGGATCATAAGTTAGAAACGGTCTCAGCAAGTCCGCCATTTTATTCACTTGTAATTATTGATACAATTAGTCAAAAGAATTGCGAATGGGAGGGGGGGAGGTTGTTATGACAGTCTTTGCCATTCAACCGAAAAACAAAAAAAAATTGGTTTATTGGTTGGATTGATGTGTAACATGGCGAAGCAATCACCACCCCATCACCAGCCAAAGAAAACTAATACAATAGATGAAATCTAAGAAAATCTAAGAAAAATCTAGAAAACTGGGAATTTCTTTCGTGTTCAGTAAACTAGAGCAATGTCCGAAAGCAATTGCGCCTCAAACAAACGAAACTGAAACGAAATGCGCTTCTACTAAACAGCTTTCATGTTTTCTTAAATTTCATAGAATTCTACTTACAAATAATTGAGCAAAATTAAATAAATAATTACACTAGGCAACAGTGAAATTGCCATGCTTATCACGAAAATGACCATTAATATCTCAGATTAGCTCTAGTTTCATAGATATGGGGGGGAGGGGTTCAGAATAAGTTAGTGCTAAGAATTCATTTTGCCTATACTGAAATTGCCATGGAAATCCCACATAAGTTAAACAGCATAGCATTTCCAACCCTCTTACTTCACATCGTGCAGTGTTGGAAGCCTATTTTTATCCGCAGTGCCCAGCAATAGAGAAGGGGGAGAAATCCTAATATATGTTGTATATCTTGTGCCACAGGTCTTCGTTCGTGGTTGAATCGTAAAAGATCGTCAATGGACTTTGCTATTCCGATGATCTGGAGAGAACCACGTAAATGATTGTTATTTTGCTTGACAATTCCCTTAAAACATGGTATTTTAAAGAAAGAAAAATTCAGCATTGACGTATCCTAACATAAGATCAGCTATGCTTCCAGTGCCTCATGGAGATGGACTACCTGTTCCATCTCAGCTGATTCTTATACAGTTAGTGACGAGGACAGCAGTGACTCTAATGCTACTCCATCACCTTCTAAACCAAGTATATCGAAAGATCCTGATTTCCAGTGTAATGAGGAGTCTACACAACAACACTAAGTAACACAATGTGAATTGAATGATCTGGTAAGAGATTTGGACTTGCCTAAAGGTAAAGCAGAACTGTTGGCATCTAGATTGCAGCAGTGTAATTGTCTTGACCAATCGTAAATGTCGTGTGTTCCGTGAACGCCACACTCCATTCCTGCCAAACAAGATAACTTGGTATTTTGCAGTGATATTGAGGGTCTCATGAGCTCTGAAAATTGACTATAAAAGTGATGAATGGAGATTGTTCATAGATTCATCAAAGAAAAGTCTAAAGGCTGTTCTTCTACACAATTGTAACTTGTTTCCATCTGTACCAATTGTCTACGCAGCCTACATGAAGGAAAACTATGACAATGTGAAGCAACTGTTATGCAGAGTAAACTATGAGAAGTTTCGAAGATAGAACAAAGATATCAGGGAAAGTGGAGTGAATCGATGTAGGCAAATTACTGCTGGACACTCATCAGAGAATCACCAGCAACAGAATACAAACGTCAGGCAAAGCCAGTGTCACTGGGGGGTGCGGACCGCACCGGGTGACACCATCACAAGGGGTGACACCAAAATAAAGAAATATTTTTATAAGGTTTTTTTTTTTTTTTTTTTTTTTTGAACAGATATTTACAAGGTTTTTTTTTTTGTTTTTTTGTTTTTTTTGTTAAACAGATATTTACAGGTTTTTTTTTTTTTTTTTTTTTTTTTTTTTAGAAAATTTTTATAAGGTTTTTTTTTTTTTTTTTTTTTGGTTGAAAAGATATTTTTGCAAGGTTATGAGCTACCGCACTGGGTGACACCAACCCTAGTGACGCCTCTGGGCAAAGCGATTGAGCCTTTAGAGACATTCCTCCGAGGGGAAATATTAAGGTAAGTATATGCGTTATACTTTTAAGGATAATTATGATGAGTTGAGATATCTAAAAAACAAGAGCTAAACATTCATTTTAATGGCCATTTTCATGTTCAGCACACTCGAGAACATAAAGATCAACTATTTTCATCAAAGATACAAAGAAAAAGTTTAATTTTGTTGCCTAGTGTTATTGATTCTAAATTAGGAATAATAGAAAAATTAATTAAAAAAGCCAAGTTTTTATTTATATTAAAAAAACATTTTAAAGATAAATTTCTCGACGGTAAAGATCAAACAATGGTGTTTATCTAGAATTTAAGAGCATGTAATTGAATATAATTGAAATTTAGGATTCGTTAGATTCTTAATTTAAAGCTTTCGTTCTGTTTTTGTTGTTCATTAAATGAAAGATGCTTTCTTTTTTGTTTGTTTATTATTTTCGAAACAAATTAAACTTTGATAACAAATACTACAGAATTATAAGAACGGTTGTGCAGTCATTTAAATAGCAAACAATCGTGTGATCCTGTAGCGACGGAAATACATTGTTTTGCTTCGGAATGCTATTTGCGGTCAGAAAAATGACACCTAGGGTTTTCAATGTGGTGGGACGGATACATTGTCACTGTGATATTTCAGCATAATTACAAGGTGTAAACAACAAAATTTCAAGCTGATAAATTCAACTATATTTCGAATAAATTATACGATAATTGGAAAAAGATGAAAATCGTGGATTACTACTTCTATATATTCTCAGTGACATCTATCGCAAAGCATCGGAAATAATTTCTATTTTTCTGCAAATCAAAGTAGAAGAGAACAAGATTTTTTTTTTTTTTTTTATTCTTTGCATCTTTGCATATAGAAATAGTACATAGATATGTTAATGTATTTTTGTTATTATTTTTATATTATTAACAGTTTTTATAAATATCATCCACATCCAAAAGGCTTCGGACGTTTAATTAAATTAATTAAATTTATGTTGTTGTTTTTATTTATATTTTCTCTTCATAGATCCAGCTGTTACTCCTGTGTTTCATCACTTGCAGTAGTGAACTTCACCTTTTCTCTAACCTACCCCACACAGTCATCAGTGCCTTATTGAGAACCATCCGAGAAAGCCTGCAGCTATTGTGACGTCACCGGAGCTTCTAATGCAGACATTCATCCATTGGTCATCCCATTTCAACACTTCATTGTCCCACTTTAACTGAATCTTTAATTTAATTTCAGTGATTGCTGTTTTTCTATAAAAGCACATGTAACCTCTCAATTTGTTGGTCGATAAAGCCTGGTCGCAAAGGCGAAATCGTCACTATGTATTTTTAATGTGTAAAAACTTTTTAAACCTCATAATTTTGTATGTCGGTGTCTATTTTTAAAATTTTAAATGCACACGTTAAAATTTTATTTACAATCGACAACACTTCCCAACAATTTAAATGTTTATTCAAATGTTTATTGTAGTCGATCGGCCAAGTCAGAAAAAGCTTTTGATTCCTGAGTCAACTGTAATGAACTTACAGTTCGAAAAATATCAAAAGTATTTCTTTATTTGTTTTTTGATGTAGTGGCCAAACGGTTAGAGATATTAGGATGAAACCTTCACCATTGTGTTCAGCATCAAAAAGTAGGTGACCTCCTCTCACTTCCATATCTCGTTTCTTGCACATTCCTCTACATATTTCCATCATTTTTTATATTTCTGCCTTCCTATCAATTCCTGGTGTTGCAAGGGTTCTCCTTCCCTTATTCCCCGCCAACACAGCGCCCTTATGCCAATTAGACAGTATTTTTCTACACTTAAGGAGTGACCCGTAGTGCTTTTATGGACGGTACACAAAGACAACTAGCCCGTGAAACCTGTTGTTTCCGACATTAAAAGCCGATTCCCCTCTCCCCCTGTTGTGCATTGCATCAGAGCCATGCTCTCAATAGGAGGAAAACAAAAGGAAAGGCCACCTGATCTCTGATGCGAAGGTGCGAACTGCAGACCGATCTCCTGTGCAGATTGGCCGAGCAGGAACGGAGAAACAAAAGCAGCCCACCATCGAGAAAACCGCTATCCCTCAAGTATCGTACTATGTTTTCCCATCTCAAGCTGACAGGCAGGACCGATGGCTCCGTCCGCGAGTTCTTATACGAAGCCGACAAGCTCATCAAAACTCACGGATTAGAATTTGCGGAATTGATGGAGATTCTCCCCAAACTGTCTCCGTGGAAAAAAGACTGTCTCCGTGGGTGGATGATAAGGCAGACTCTTGGCTCGAGTGGGATGACTTTAAGAAAGACTGCTTGAACGCTTTCCTTCTTCCCTGCAACAGAGGAAACGAATGGGACGAGTTGCGCGAGATCAAGCAGGCGCGAGGAGAATCGGCCGAGATATTCGTGGCGCGTGTGAAACAGCGGGGTTTTTTTTTTTTTAATGTTAACCAGTCCTATTAGGTGTAATTATAAAAATTACTCCTTTATTATAGGTGCTGGAAATTTAATGTGTGCCGTAAAGATAAAAATAATTAATTTAGATTAAATTAAAAATATCTTATAATTTTATTGTTTATAACATCAGAAATTAATTGATTTTTATTACTTTAATACTACTGCTATTATAGCTTTCCCAGTTCAACTGACGAAAAAGTTTGAATAAGTATATTCGTTTGTTCTTAAACCAAAATTATTTTTAAATTTTGAAAAATCAAATGCTTATAGCCAACCATATCTTGTTAAACTATTGGAGTTATAATTTTCTATAACTTTTTTATATTTATAAAAATTTCTTAAAATAGACGTACAGATAAATTTTTCTTCAATATTTAAAATTTTATATTTAATTCTTATTTTTAATTTATTTTCTATAGTTTGCTGTTTATAATTAATATAAATATTATCAAAAATTTTGTAGATTAGCTTATTTTATATTACATAATTGTTGCTTTGTTAAAAAACACCAACATTGCAATCCATAATTTAGAACAGAATCTACCAGAGATTAGAATATAATAAGTTTTTGTTTAAAGTGATACTTATTTCTTAAATAATAAAACATATATGTAAAAGTGTGTAATCTTTTTGTAATATAATTATAATGTGTATTCCAATTATAATTATCGTCAATATAAATACCTAGATCTTTATAAGTGTTTATAAAATCAATGGTTGTACAATCACAATTTGTTGATACATTATTAATGTTACTAGTTGAATTATTGCAAAAATATTTATGTAATTTAAAAGGTAAATTAAAGTTTATTTTCTTATTTTTTGTTTTAACTATCATAATTTTTGTTTTCTTATGATTAATTGTCATTTTATTTTCGAATGCCCAAATAGAAATATTATTTAGATCTTGCTGAAGATTCATATAAGCACGATATTGATTTTGATCGCTACTAAGTAGTAGTACATCATCTGCATAAATATATATAGAACAATTTTTTATAGAATTACAAACAGAATTTATGTATAAAATAAATAGTAAAGGTCCTAAATTTGACCCCTGAGGAACACCGCACTTGATATTATAAACTTTACTTATATAATTATTTATGTATTTTTTAAATTTCCTACTTCTTAGATAATTATTTATTAGATGGTAGAGGTCGCCTCTAATGCCATAGTTTTTTAGTTTATTTAATAGTATATTATGATTGACACTGTCAAACGCTTTACTGAAATCAATATAGGCTATATAAGTTACTTGGCTATTATTCAGATTTTTATTTATAGTATTATTTAAATTGATTAAAAGATCATTTGTGCTTTTATTCTTCTGATATGCATATTGGTTTTTTACTAGTATATTCGATTTCGTTATAAAATTGTATATAGAATTAGTTAGATAACTTTCTATTATTTTGGAAATATTAGAAAGAATAGATATAGGTCTATAGTTTGAATATTCTTCATGATTTCCTCCTTTATAGACAGGTACAATATATGCAATCCTCCACAAGTTAGGATAAATATTCATTTGAAAAATATTTTTAACAAGTTCAACAATAAATTGAGAAAAATTTTATTTTTAATTTTTTATTATCTTTGTAGAAATATTGTCTAAACCAGTGCAATTTGTATTTTTTAGATTCTTGATGATATTTAAAATATCGTTTTGATTTGGTAAAAAGAAAGCAATAGAATTAGGATACTGAAAATCAGTGTTTTGTGCTTCGTAAGAATTAAAGGCTACATAATTATTTTTTTGACAAAATATCTTATGAAAATTATTAAACACAGTATTACTATTATATTTCTCTATTAGATTTTGTAATTCTGAATTATTATTATTTTTATTTGTTTTATGATTAATATCTTTTTTTATTAAATTCCACATATTTTTACTAGTTATAGTATTACAACATAAAAGGTTATTTGTATATTGATTTTTAATTTTATTTATATAATTTTTTAACCAATTTCTTTTCTTTTTATAATTGTTTTCATATGTTTTGTTTGTTCTATTGTTTTTATATTTAAGAAATAAAATGTTTTTTTCTTTGATATGTTTCATAATAATATCATTCACCCATGGTTGTTTGAATATATTATATTTATTTTTCTTATTTTGATTATATTCATTACTGTTATCGTCATGTTTATATTTATTTTTATTTAACTTTCTTGATCTACCAATAATTTTCATTAATTTATTAATATATACATTAGGATCTTTATTATAATCGTTTTTAATTTCAGAAGTAAGATCTAACAGTTTTTTATTTAAATAATTTTCGTTTATAGGAAGTTTAGTCTTATTAAAGATGTTATTCTTGCTATCATTTAAATGATGTTGATTTTCTATTTCAATTAATAAACCGAAATGATCTGAAACATCCCATTGAATTATGTTGGGTTTTATGTTATAGTTGTTCATATGAGTGAAGCAATGATCAATACATGAGTTTGAAGTATAAGTATTTGTAGTGAAATTTCTTGTGGTTTTATGTATTTGGTTTTTATAACCCAAATTATAAAAAAATTTT
This sequence comes from Thereuonema tuberculata, assembly GCA_023159025.1. Taxonomy (NCBI): domain Eukaryota; kingdom Metazoa; phylum Arthropoda; class Chilopoda; order Scutigeromorpha; family Scutigeridae; genus Thereuonema; species Thereuonema tuberculata. The sequence goes on along the minus strand of JAFIDM010035001.1, from coordinate 18,338 downwards.
AAGTACACAATTGTTAAATTACTTGTTGTACAGTTTATATTAATATCAATATTAAAATCTCCTATACACAAGCAATTGTAATTATTATTATTAGTACGTTTAATTTCTAACAAATTGGTTTTTAATTCATTTATAAAAAGACATTTATTTGTTAATGGAGGTTTATATATTACATAGAAGATAAAGTTATCTTTTGTAAGTGGAGAATTAATATTACATTGAATATTTTCGTAAGTAAAAGTATCATTGGTAATATGATTTACTAAAAATTTTGATCTATAAAACATAACAATGCCGCCTCCTCTACGATGTATTCTTAATTTATAGATTTTTTTAAAACCAGGTATATTGAAATAATGGATTTCATCATCTTTTATATTAACTTCAACAAGAATTATACAATCTATTAAATGAATTTTGTTATCAATATTACCTATCAAATAATCAAAATTAGTTTTCAAACTACGCATGTTAAGAAATAATATATTAACTAGTTGACCCGTGCGAATATTTCGCAACAAAAAAAACACCTTTGATAAATATAGTAGAACCCCTCTCGTCCGCCCTCGGCTGGTCTGCCACTCCGGTTGATCCGACCGTGCTCCAGCCGGCCGAACTTGTCCCCGACTCGAGGGTGACTCATCATCCGTCGTGCCATTGTATTATTTACTTGCATATACAGTGACGGTAGATGGTGAAAACGCTCTTAAGAATCGCAAAACATTGAAAAAGCCTAAACTTGAACTGCTTGACAACGCAGCAATATATTTGACTGTAAATCCGTATTTTTCTGTATTTTCTGATATTCCGACCTTTTTTGCGTTCCGACCATACCCCCAGTCCCAAAGGTGACGGATTAGTGGGGTTCAACTGTAATAAACAAATCCAACAGCTGTCGTGGATGTTAGTTAAACACATTGTCAATAGATGGCGCCTTCTCCATTTTTATAAAAAGGTTGACCCGTGCGAATAATTCGTAGGGTATAGTGATCAATCACCGAATGGTAATGTGGAAATAAATAAATGAACAGATTGTCAATAGAGCAATTTAACAAAAACATTAATTTTAAATAATTTGTTTGTTTTTCGTCATTAGCGGTGAACGTAATCTTCAAAATGATATCGCAATCATTGATTTTGATGAAGTATTAAGGGAAATAAAAAAACATCTTTTAGAAATATTGTATGAGAAGTTGACAAATTTTTATGTTTTTTATTGTAATAAATCGTTTATTTTTATTAAAATATAAATCTTTGTTTGTTTTTTTATGTTTTCTTATTAAATAAACGATGAAATATCATTTTAAAGTGCATTTTTATTCAAAAATAGATATATTTGATGTTTACGGCGCTATAGAATTATGCGAAATGTTATTTCGCTTTCGAAAAGATACGTCGCTACTGTTAAAGTGTGTCTACATTTTTATAAAAAGGTTTTTAAAATAAAGTTTTTTAACGAAAACGTTAATTTTAAACAATTTGTTTATTTTTCGTCATTAGCGGGGGACGTTATCTTCAAAATGATGTTTCAATCATTGATTTTGTTGAAGTATTAAGGTAGTTATGGCGTACCGACAATAAAACACCTTTGAGAAATAATATATAAGGATATTTAGTTGATTATTCGATGACATAGGATTCCAAGACATAAAATTTTCTAAAATTTTTGGATCTCCTAATTCAAAGTTATTTAATGTATGTAAATTTGTCATGTTTTTATTTATATTTTGTTCATATCTTCTTCATTTGTAATCTTTATTACAGGTGAAGTTTCATTCTTAAATTAATATTTTATAATTCTTCATCCAAATAAACTTGTACCCCTTTAGTTTTGCTTCTAGTTTAGTTTTCCAAAAAAATTTTTGTAGAATTTTCATTAATATAAATCTTAGAAGTATTTTTATTTCCAAATATGTCATCATTAGTTATATTTCTTTTTTCTTTAGATGATTTTATCCAATTATCTCGATCATTTCTATTCATAAATCTTATTATAATAGGTCTATTTTTGTTAGTTTGAATTCTTCCAAATCTGTGTATAGCTTCAATTCTGGTTATTGGGTTTTCAAGATGTAGAAATTCAGCCAATTTAGTTATAATATTTGAGAGATTCTCATTTTCAGTTTCTACAATTCCTGAAATTTCAATATTGTTCTTTCTCAACTGCAATTCTAATTTATGAATGTCCTCTTCAAAATTCTTCATATTATCTTTCATAATTCTATTGTCATTCTCCAGTTTCTTTTGCTTTTCTTGCATTTGTTTTTGAGCTTTATTATATACATTTAACTTCTCTAAAATATCATCATATTTTTTGTTTAAAAATTCCATTGAGTTTTTTATTTCTGCCTATTCCCTTAGAATGGTTTGCGCCAGATTAATTTCAATTGAGATGTTGGATTTTTCAATTAATTCTGTGAGGGATGATATGTCTTCAGTCGACGATGTTTCCTGGTTTTTACTTTTCCTCAAAATGTCACTGTTTGAATTAGAAATTTCTGCCTTACCTCTTACAGTAATTCTTCTACATTTAGCACATTGCCACAAACTTCTTCTTTTAGGTGTTGGTATATCAATTACTTCGTCTTTCTTGCCACATTTATCATGCTATTCCACTCCACACGATCGGCTTTTTTCATAATAGCATTACACTCACCACATTTAATTTCATATTTGGCGTAATTACTCATTATTAAATTTTATATGACACACAATGTAATATTGTAATTCAATATTATATAATATAATATGCATGTTGGATTTGACACTCAGCAACGACCAGCTAGTGAACCTGCTATACAAAGGCATTCTACCTACATACAGGTTCTACATCCCCCTAGAAGAATGCAAAACCGCCGAGGATGTGTGCAAATATGCCCGCCGATACGAGATGGCAGCAGGGTTGCAGGACAACCCCGCCGCTCACATGAACCAAATCGCGAGGAACCATAAAGGGGATGGAGTTGGACTTTGCGAACTGTACGAGCGAAAGGAGGCTCCAGCTAAAGCCAGATCATCCCTCCAATGCTCCGCCACATAAATGGAAGGAATATCCTGCTTCAGATGCGGGAGACCCCACATGTACACCAACAGATGTACACATGTACACCAACAGATGTACCACATGTACACCAACAGATGTACCACATGTACACCAACAGATGCGGATGCCGATTTCGCAGGGAGTCGGAAAACTAAGTGGAGTCGTCGGTGGACTGGATGCCGACGACTCAAAAGACAACTACGATTGTGAATGGCACGAATGGCTGACGAAAGTACGGGAAGCCTGTAACCCTTCCACTACTCCGCTGAAACCCCAGGAGCGGCATTCCCCATCGTCCTATTCGACGTATCTGCTCGCCAGAAGAACCAATCAACCCCCCGCGCCTAAGGTTGACTCTCCCGGGTGGCCAAACCATTACTTTTCAGTGCGACAGCGGTGCGGACATGACATGTATGAGCTCCGACATCGAACCCTTCCTCATCGAAAATGGCTGCCCCTGCGAACCCTGCTATTTCTCGGTCACCCTGGCGGACGGTAAGGAGATACCGATCCGGCGCCGCTACCGAATAACAGGCGACTTAACAGCGAATGATAACTCCCCGAGTCACTTCGTGCGCCATAATTCGAGGAGTTCGCCATTGTGATTCCCGGAGCCTAAAAGTACATACAACAATGGCCTTTCATATTAAAAAAAATAGCAAAACACACATGTGCGTTTTCTGTTTTATATTTCATCCAAATTAATATTCTTTAATTTAGGAATTATGTGAAAGAAACTTCTGTACTTTACAATAAAAATACAGGATTGCTACAAAAGAAACAGGCACTTTCAATGTTGTGAAACAAAAACTATCCGTGATTTTGACTGTTGAGGAAATGTAGAAGTTTCGATATGACAGCTTATTAGTACTACTGCGCATATTGCAGTATACTATCTAAGATGGCTGCACACAATTAGCGAGGACTCTTGTCCAAAGACATTTTGAAACACCTTTTCGGAAAGCCACCACCTACTAGACAATCAATCTATGATTGGTACAACAAGTTTGAAACGACAGGCTGTTTATGTAAAAGCAGAAGAAAAATTAGATCGTGTTAGTGCAGCATTTCAATGCAGAAACCTCGACGTTTCAACTTTTCAACTTCACGTAGATGCTGTAATAACTGCAGTCGTTAAGGCGTCATTTAAAAGTCGCTTCCGTAACTGTGGAATTTGCTGCTCCAAACTCGCCCGGGTCATTCCATATCAAATCAACCAATGGTTTGAACCTTGACCCCTCAGAAATTGATGATTTTTTGCACACTGATAAATTTTCAGATTTTTTGGGCGAACAGTTTTTGAGTTATTGAATTTCAAAAACTAAAAAATGCTTGATTTTGGCCGTGTTTTGAAATTTTCAAAATACTGTCACTCAAGAACCATTCAACCTAAGAACACTTATGATTTTTTTTAAAAAAATATATGTTATTTATATTGTTAATACCTATTTTTGTGCCAAATTTCATAATGGGACAGCCAGGGGATCATATGGAAATAAAATTTGAAATGCGACTAGCAACCACAGTAAGTTCTTATCGTTCGTTGCGTGTCGAACTTTAAATCAAATATAGTTGATGAAAGACGATCGTTCTGAGTATATCTATAGTTTGTGTATGATCAGTAAACCTACATGGTTTCATCTATGTAATATAATTAAATTAAATAAATCAAACAAATTATAAAAATAAATTTCAAATTAATAATAATAGTAATAACAACAACAGCATGAATTTAGAGGAATATTCTCATCAATCACATCAGCGGTTAATAAATTTCAAACATTTTTAATAGTTTTTACTGTTTCTGAATTATATTTTTCCCAATTACTTTGACTGAATAATTTATATTTTATATAGTTTTCCAATCTTATACCAAAATTATTCTTCAATTTATTGATTTGATATTATTCTTCAATTTATTGATTTGATATTATTCTTCAATTTATTGATTTGAAAGATTTTTAACCTATTGTATCGAGTTATTTTTTCATTAATTTGATGTTTTTTCCTATTAACATTCTAAATGTTAACATATTAAAATTTGAGACCAATGTTCATCTGATATCTCAAGACAAGCCTGTTTCACGCTTATTAGGCGATCATCAGTTGAGAGTAGTCAGAATGAACATCGCAGGTCTCATAACGGAGGTGACTTGGAAGTTGTATAAGAAGAGCAGTGGAACTCCATGGCTATAAACTAAATATATGCTGTCATTATTATTATTATTATTTTGAATTTCTTTTGTTTCAATTGTTATCTTTGTAATTGTAAATCCTGTTTGTAATATCTCCTTTAAGTATTTTGTTCAATTTACTTCCAAAGTCCTTAATATTTATTGTTACTAGTTCTTACTGTACTCAACAAAAATAAGCTAAACATAGGTAACTTTAATATACATATGTAATAATTATATATAGAGTTAAATCAGAAAATTATATTAACTTTGAAATTATGTTACTGCCTAATTTAAAATTTTAGAAAATTATCATCTAGCGGTCTACTTCACAAAAATCACTTGAAAAAAACAATACTATGTAAGTCATTTGATATTTTTTAACAATGTATTCAAAATTAATTAAACATTTGTAGTATACCTATATTCAGAACCTGTTGATAGGAATTTGTCATTCCTAACGGGACTGTAACTTTTGTATTTAGAATCATAATAAAAAAAAAATTATTATTATTATTATTAATTTAAAATTTATTTATATAATTTGTTTGATTTATTTAATTTAATTATATTATATAGATGAAACCATGTAGGTTTACTGATCATACACAAACTATAGATATACTCAGAACGATCGTCTTTCATCAACTATATTTGAAACTTACTGTGGTTGCTAGTCGCATTCTCATTTTTTTCATGGACTATGACACTTCAAATTTTATTTCCATATGATCCCCTGGCTGTCCCATTATGAAATTTGGCACAAAAATAGATATTAACAATATAAATAACATATATTTTTTAAAAAAAAATTAAAAGGGGTGTTTTTAAGATTTTTTAAAACCAGTTTTTGAAAATTTTTAAAAATTTTAATTTGAAATTAAGATACTTTTGTTGTATATCAAATTAAAGGCTATTAAAAACTGAACAAAATGACACCAATTTCAGCTCTGTAGGTTGAACGGTTCTTGAGTTACAGTGTTTTGAAAATTTCAAAACACGGCCAAAATCAAGCATTTTTTAATTTTTGAAATTCAATAACTCAAAAACTATTAGCCCAAAAAAATCTGAAAATTTGTCCAAAATTTGTCATGATCCAAAATTATTTTTTTTTTGGTTGATTCCACATGGAATGACCCGCCCTTGTTGATTTTCGTGGACTTCGCTGGTAAACAGCGCGAACACGGTCTACTTTTTGAAACGTGTTTGAAAATGTTTTTTGGATAAGAGTTACGGAGTTCGTTTTGGCTAATTCAAGCACACATTACGATTTCTCCACAGCGTTTGCAGCCATCTTAGATATTATGCTTCCGCCTGCGCAATAATATGCGCAGTAGTATCAATAATGTATCGTATCGAAACTTCAACATTTCCTCAACCTAACAGCGCAAAATGCATATCGATATCACAGATACACTTTCAATGTTGTATAAAACAAAAACTATTTCTTTTGTAGTAACCCTGTATTTGATAAAACTAAGGGTATTTTGACGATTTTTAATAAACACCTCCAATTTTGATGATGTAGGCCTGGCACATTGGTGAAATGACAAATGCTCTTTTATGTAGCCCGCACACGATGCATCTTTTGACCGAGTTGCATGTGCAACTTGATGCCTAGAGCGGTTTTTTGAGCTGCATGGGCCAAGTTGCATGGAAGTTGCATGGAAAAAAAGCTTCACAGAACGGCGGTGCAACACGGAAAGTTGCATGGAATTACCCAAACACAGTGCAGCGTTTTTATACGTCAGGCGTGACGTCATGCTCAGGGAAGAAACATGGCGTCGAAACAGATTTCCTTCGCTTCAGATGGGCGAATCGCGAATACAGAAAAAATATCAGATTATTTCGAGTTTCTTTCACACATAAATACAGTTTATATGTAAATGCAGTAATTTAATGCGGCAGAATGTATCAGAACGTTTTAAAAACCTAGATTTTTTGAATATTTCACATCGGACGCGGATTGTCGCTCATTCACCATTTCCGGAAACTGCCACGTGACGTCATTGTTTCAGTGAGCAATGGATTATTATTGGCTGTTGGTCGTTGTTATTCGTGAATCGCATTATTGCCATCAACTGCGATTACATTCCGGCTAATAATATTATAAAAATATTTCTCATATGTTTAAAATAAATCACAAATATTTAGTTTTGGAACGATATCACAGCAGGATCCTTGACGTCATGTCCAGTGACGTCATTCAAATTCATAGTGTGCTTCGTTTGTTGTCCGCACGGCGGCGCTAACAATGGTGCATCGTTTGCGCACTCACTATAGTTTGCAACTTTTTCTGTGCAACTCATTTGCATCGAGTTGCACAGCAAAAGCTGCATCGTGTGCGGGCTGCTTTAGTGAATGGATGTATAAAATCTAATACAATTTGTTAATTTTCAATTGTTGAATCTGAAATCAGAAATCTGAATTTGTTTACGGTGGCTTCCGTAATCCAGCGGTTTAGGAACTAGACTGAGGACTTTGTTATTTCTACTCCCGAGGGTTCAACCAGCCCTCTGTCAAATGGGTACCGGGTTTCTTAAGGCCTGAACGCATTTCTCCGTCTCCGTTATGTTTATGAAACGTCTTTATATCCGTAATCGGCAAAATCGCCGCGAACTTTACCGTCGCGTCGCAAGTTACGTCAAGCGGAAACGGAAGTAGACCGAAAGAGGAAACGGAAATTCTTCTGCTAATTCTTTAGCGGCATTTTGATTGTTCAACATGCAAAATCTCTTTACAAAGGTGACATCTGCACATTATGACGCTTAGCATTAATTTATTTCAGTAAAAATATTGAAAAAATATTAAAAATTTTCGAAAAATAATCTCCTCAGTGTGATACTTAATTCGTAATAACCTTCGATCCCATCGAAGCGGTGAACAAAATGGCGCCGGCGAACTTGCTATCGATCTTGAAAATTTTTAGGAATACGTCAGTGCTCTGTGATTGGATGTTGCTTCACACACACACGATCTGATTGGCTGGCCTTATGGAGACGGCTATGTTCGTTGATTTCAAGACATCCGTTGTGTCTTTTGAGACTCAATTCTGAGACGTAAAAACAATTATCTTACAGAAACATAACGAGAGACGGAGATAGACGGAATAGTGCGATCAGGCCTGATACCGATGCTACCCATCGGAAAAACTTTTTAGTCGATATTCTCTGGCCGAGGTGAGGCACATTACGATATGCCGGGTGTCAACAACGGTACCCGCGTTGGTCAACGCCTACCAAAACCTCACAGAACGCAGTGTACGCTGTATAACACATTAACTGATGGGTTGATAGGACCCAGGGTGTGATGTAATTTGATGCAATCTTTCCCTAAGCTGGGTGATTACATCCTTTTTGAGTATATGACGGTCCCGTTCTTGCAACACCTGAATGTCCACAGTGTTGACGTTCCGCCGATGTCTGTCCAGACTTCACATATTCCTGGTATACCCTTCCTACTGTGGCGCGCGAAAATTCAACGAGCATAGGTCATCTGGTAGATGGAGTGCCCCATTCTTCTGGCCCCTACAATCTTGCCACGATCAAATGGTTTTAAATGCTACCTCAAATAAGGCTGCCTCTCAAAGGGCACGACTCTTATCTCTTATGGGTCATTCCACGTCAAATCAGCAAATGCCTCTCAGGTGACCCTCTCCGATTTTAATGAAATTTGGAATAAAGGTACCTTCACTCCTCATATGAAAGCCTACCAAATATTATTGTCCTAACCTTAAACTTTTCTGAGAAATAGCTTTCAGAAATAAGGTCTGCAATTTGAAACTGGTTTTCCATAAACTTTTCGGGCATTTTTAAAGCTGTATAAATAAAGAACTACTTGAGCCAGAAAAACAAGCAGAGTATTTATAGATAGATAGATAGATAGATAAAGTTTATTAACTTCAATCGGGGTTATACCCTTTACAAGTTAGACTTGATTCCAAAGCTGTTTGACTAATTTTACATTATAAAATTTTTAGTTATTAATTACAACAATACAAGTTAATCTTAAATTTGATTTTACCTTTATCCTCCTAGTCTAAATAAGTAATTAACAATATAAATTTAAATATATTCACACAAATAATATCAATCCTAAGGAGGCGAAAACTCAACAAATATCTGTTTACAAACCACACACATACACAATTTCATTAATCGAACAAAGCAGCACCAAAAATAAACAAAATTATAACTAATTTACAAATATATAATTTCTAAATGACGAAATAAAAGAAGTTCAAAAAAAAAATATAATAATAATAAATAAATAAATAACCAAACATTTTCAATCAATTCAATTGCAACCAGTTCTATACTAATTCCATTTTTTTTCCTTTCTCAATAAATGTTATCATGAATTTACATAGTTTTTTATTTATATACTGAGAGGACAATATGTTTACCACCATCCTCTTCTATCCTTAACATTCTTAATATCCAATGTTTCTCTTTCTTCCGTCAATTTCTCGCAATCAAAAATGACATGTTCCCATCCCTCTATTACTTTGCAACCCAACCTACAAAATTTATCTTCTGTTTCCAGTATTTACTATTTCTCTATAAGCATCCCAATCTTAATTTAATATATACTTCTTTTATATACTTATTTTTAACTTTTGTACAGATGTAGTAAGAACCATTTATTTGCCAATTTAAAAATTTGTAATCTTCATTGTATGCCGAATTGTGTATTTTATTATACATTTTTTGCAAAGTTATTTCCCGAATTGTCATTATAACTTTTTCTTTATTGGATGCCCAGTAATCGGCCTCTATCGCTCTATCCCATTCTACTACCCCTCCCGCTTCAATAAATATTTCATTAATTTTTTGAGTCCAATTATTTAATTTTCCTATTTTTGCTTTTTCAACCATATCTTCCCAACATATTCTCGGCAGTCTTGTTGTATTTAAATTTATTATTCTTTCCAGATATATAAATGCTCTTTTTAACAAATCTAGACGAAGAGGAAACAGACCTAATTCCGCATTAATAATATATCCTGGGACATCTCTATCCATCGACCAAACAACTTTCATAAACAAATTTTGTATAGATTCAAATTCTTCTCTAATAACCATCCATCAATTTCCATTCCATAACTTACTATACTTTTTATCATTGTTTTAAATAAAAATCTAATTTTACTCCAATCCTCTAATTTTGATCTTTTTATTAATTTAATTACTTCCCAAGCCGCTGCAACACCTTTCTCTTTTCTATATTTCACGTTTTCATTTATACTGTTTTGTGTTGTAAAAAACCTTCCTAAGTATTGATAACTATTTGCAATTAAAATTTCTTCATTATCCCAGTGCCACTTTTCATTTTTCGCTCTTTTTCCTCCTCTCCTAAAAATAATAATTTTTGTTTTCTTTAAATTTATTGTTAGTTTATTAACTTTTGTGAATTCCTTAAGTATCTTAATCATCTTATCTAATTCTGCTTTTGTTTCCGCCATTAACACCAAATCGTCCGCATACAATAAGCTATAAATTTTTTCTTTTCCTATCTTAGTTCCACCCCATCCTTCTTCTCTTAATTTTAGTTCTAGATTATTAATCAGAATTATAAATAAAACGGGACTTAGGCCACAACCCTGTCGTACCCCTTTATTAAATTTAATTTTTTCTGTTCCATTCCCAATTGTAACTATAGTTTCTTCATAGATATTTCTAATTATTCTCAGAACTTTACCCTTTATTCCTATTTTCTCCAAACATTTTAGTAATATCGTTCTATCTATGGAATCAAATGCCGTTTTAAAGTCTACAAATAAAGCATACAATTTCTTTCTTTTTCCCATTAACCTTGTAATTATACAGGTATTTAAAACGAACATATTGTCTATTGTCGAATAACCTTTCCTGAATCCTGCTTGATTTTCTACAATCAAAGTTTTTTCTTCTAACCATTTTTCTATTCTACCTCTTAAAATTTCTTCAAATACCTTAAAATATGTATTTAATAATCTAATTCCTCTATAGTTATTTGGGTCGCATTTATTTCCCGATTTATAAATAGGGATAATTTTTCCACTTCTCCAACTATCCGGAATTTTTTCGGCCTTCCAAATCCAATTCATCCAGCTTAAAAATTCTTTAATCCCTTCTGTAGGCAAATTCTTAATATAATCATTTTTTATTCCATCAGGACCAGCAGCTTTATTCATTTTTAAGCGATTCAAAACTGACATTAATTCTGTGATAAAATGATCCTCCAATACATCATCATCTACTTCTTTTTTATAGTCACAATTTCTTAATTTACCTCTGTATTTCTTAATCATGTCCCAAAATTCCTTACCCGTATTAATCCTATCAAAATTTTCTTTTATGTTTTCCTCCCATAATTCTTTTTTCTCTTTGCACATTTTTTTAAATTGTTTTTTCAATGCTATATATTTTTTTCTTTCCTCTATTGTATTTTCACTCATAAAATTTTTTAACTGTTCTTTTACCTTCTTTTTTAAATCTTTAAGTTCTTTATCACGCCATCCCTTTTCTTCTATATTTTCTTTCTTTTCTCTTATGCTATGTACCCCCTCTTTTAATAATTTTGTAAAGCTTTCATCAAATGCATTTATTTCATGAATAGAATTTAAATCGTTTAATTTTTCTGAAATTACCTGTTGATATTTATTTATATTTTCCCCAATTAAACTCACTTCCCATATATATTTCTTTGTTACATTCTCAACTATATATTTTCTACATACTCTATTTCTTATTGAAATTGGCAGATGGTCTGATATCCAACAATCCCCTACTTCAAAATAAATATCATTTTGTAAGAATTTTTCATTAACAAAGCATAGGTCGATCACTGAGCATCCTGTACTACCAATATAAGTCCAGTTTCCTACATTATTGTTTTCATAGTTTCCACTTAAATAATAATTCGTCCTCAAAATTAGAATTAATACATTTACAATTTAAATTACCTACGCGCACATTCATGTCCCCTATAACAATTATATTTACATCATTTTTTAAATCCTCTATAATGTTTTCATTTAATTTATTTAATAATCTATTTATATCTTTATTATAAATTGCAATAAACTTATAGGGGTCTTTTCGACTCACAATATTTACAATAATACAATCCTCATAAATCTTTTGCGACACAAATTTAATACTCTTGCTCTTATTTATTCCTAAACTAATGCCCCCACTTGGTCTTCCAAATTTACTTTGTTTATCTGCTAATTTAATACTCCATTCATACCTATTACTTAAACCAATATTTTCAATATTTTCAGCTTTTAACAACCATGTTTCAATTAAAATTATTACATCGAAGTCATTTAACACTTTCCTTAAATCACTATTATCCTTATTCATTAAACCATTCACATTCCAGGCTACTATCGTTGGAACGTTATTTTTAACTTTTTCCTTATTGGAATTCTTTTTCTTTTTTCCATTCATTGGTTGTAAATTACTTTCTTCCCCTTTACTATTATAATTTGACAATTTTTCAGATTTTTGAAACCTCTGTTGGTAACCTTCTAAGCTTTGTTCACCTTGGTTAATTATGATTTCTCGTTTTTTGAGTCTTTTCCTTCACAGTTCTTCACAACTATTTCATTTACTCTCCCCCTTTCTTCTGATTTAGCTTTTCTCAACCATTCTTCGTACGACCATATTTTATCATTTACCTTTAGCTTATTAAAAATAATTTTCAATAATTTTCGCTGAGTTTCCTTTTCTCCTTTCTTGTACCATAATTTCTATTAACTTTTTCCTTATTGCTCTAGTCTCTGCTGAGAAGTCTTCATCCAAATAAATCTTCGTACCTTTAAGGTTAGATCTATTTCTTATAATTTTTTCTTTTTCCTTCAAATCTTAGAATCTTACAATAATCGGTCGTATCTTAAAAGTGTCCTTTGTATTTCTCTTTCCTAATCGATGTGCTCTTTCGATGGATTGGACCTCCACTCCTAGTGGCTTTCTACATATTTCTTTTATCTTTTCTTTCGTTTGTTCCCATGTTTCCTCATTTTCTTCCTTTATTCCATAGAAGACTACATTGTTTCTTCTTCCCCTATTTTCCATTTCTATCACCTTTTCTTTTAAATCTTTAATTTCTCTTTCCAATTTCTCTTTTTCTAACGCCTTCTTCGTTTCTTCCTCCTTAAGTGACTTTATCTGTTGCTCGAGATATATCATTTTATTTCTAAAGAGTTCATTTTCTTCTTTTATTATTTTAATTAGCTTTGTTTCTTCTTTGACTGCTTCTATATCTTTCTTCAATTCTTTGACTAAATCTGTATCCTTCTTCAATTCTTGAAGAACTTTTAATATATTTTCTTGGAAATTAGCACTCAGCTTATTTTCTTCCCTTTCCCTTGCTACCTTGTTAATGGCCTCTTCTGAATCTAACGCTGATAATTGACTCTCCGCTTCAGTATTTCTTTTTGGTCTTTTCTCCGGCGGAGATCTACTTAAATTACTTCTAGTAGCAAATATATCCAGTTGGCTTCTTGAATCATTGCTATCTTTAATGCAAGATTTAGAGAAGTTTAAACTACCCAAACTACCTGCACGAGGTCTTCTGCTAATAAACTCTCCATTTTTAAATTACTTAAGACGGCCTTAATATTTTCACTGGCTTATTTAATCAAATAAATTCACAAGTTCAGTTCAGTTCAATTAATTATTGTTTTCAGTTTGTATCCCTATTTATATGTAATTAGAGTACTTACAGGCCACCCAAGTTGATCCACCTTCCTAATCGCTTCTACTTGGACTGCGCCTCACACGATTTTATTCTCCGAATATCCTATAAGTAATTTTCTTCTTTACTTATCCTTTTTAACTTATTGAACTTCCACAGAACTTTGTACAAATAATTTTCACACTTTGAGCACACCTACACATAGTTACAATCAATCAGATTGCTAACCATTAGCGGAGCTCAAAAAACTGCGACCTTCCGCACCTGAGCCTCGCTTTGGAATCCCCAGAGTATTTATATATTTATATATTTCATAATAAATAATGCATTACATTAGTTTCCTGAGAAAGGCTTACAAAGTTGGCATTTTGTAATGTTATCGAAAACAAAAGTGAAGTTTTAATCCTTCATAGCTTTTGAGAATAAAGCTGGATACGTATGAAATTTTTTTCTGATGTACTTTCTGATGTATAAAATAAGTAGTAAACAATTCCGATAATTTTTAAAAAAAAATTTGGCTTATTTTTGAGCGACTATTTAGTAACGTAGACAATTGAATTTAATGTTGAAATTTCGTCCAGAGTTTCGCATTCACACAATGAAAATGTGGTATAAAATTTAAAACCCTATCAAAATCCTTTCTATTTTAAAAGATAGTGTGAATCGAAAGAGTCCGTACTCTATTAGCGATTGCAATTCTTACATTTTTTTTTACTCATTTTTAGAATTTGCCACTAGAGGGCAGTACTAGTAAAACTCATATGGTAAGCACATGTGTAAAGGCAGTAATCTGTATTAGGTTTGAAATGTCTCTGGTAAACAAAATGGAAAAATGCTGTACAGGATTAAACTTAAATGATGATGGATCATCGGAAGTGCAGTGGCGCCTCAAGATAAAAATAAACAATACAGTGATCATTCATATTATCTTCAGTACGGAGACCTTGTTGTTTTACTTGTGACTGGTCCTGGCTGATGTGTTGTCAGCGCCTGGTTTCCGGAGATTGATGTTCAGGAAATTCATTGGCCCACCCAGAGTCTGGACCTCAACCCTACTGAACATCTGTGGGATGATTTGGAGCGCAGCAATCGTGCGCGTTCGATGCGACCGCAAACACGCATCCAACTTGTACAGGCTTTGAAGGAGGAGTGGGCAACAATACCGCTTGCTATCAGTAACTGGTGGAGAGCATACCATGGCGTGTGGATGCTGTGCTTAGGGCAAAAGGCCACAGTATGCGCTATTAGACACGCTGTAAATAAAGCGTCTGGTCCATACCACATGTGTCCATTTTCAATTCAGCAGGCATTGTGGGTTTTGAAGAAGTGTTCACTCTACAATTCAAAAAAGCCGTAAATTATATTAGGAAGATTTTTGAGATAGAAGATTATAGGTTTCCAAAACAGTGTTGGATTCAAATGGAAAATGATAGAATAAATGGAACGAGACAGAAAATGGAGAGATGAAGTTTCAAAGTGTTCAAAGCGGTCTATTTATCTGAGTGGATGGAAATAGTTTTAGGTTTGAAAATAAAACTGTATTTAAAGAAATAAAACAAAGAGTAGAGGATAAAGAGTGGAAAGAATTCAGTCATAAAATAGTAGCATCCAGATATAATATTTGGTATAAATATGGAGCAGATAAATGGTGGATAAAAAAGAAATATTTCAAAATAAAATATTATAACAATTTAAATATATATAACAAAAAAGATGAAAATATATTTAAATTCTGTAATGCAGGAGAATTAACATTAGTGAAAATTTTAAAATGGAAAGGGATAAATGGCTAAAAGTTAAAAAGGAACTTATGGATAGAGAGGTAATGGTAAAGATGTTGTAAGAATGTAACATATATTTGTGTCTGTTTATAAATAATGTAAAGGAAATGTGGTCTGATCTAGTAAGAAAACCAGAGATATAAGCAGTATTTATATACAAAAAAAAAGGGCCCACCTTGTCAAGGCAGTAGCCGGTACAGAGGTTCCTTTAGCTAGAATGTTTTGTTTTTCTAGAACTTATAATGTTTCATAAAAAGATAAAAACGCACAAATGATTACATGTTAAAGATATTTTAAAAGATACTTAAATAATGGAGCCTTTCGGGTCCCTTTGCGGGCAACACCCCTTTTTCAAAACAAATAATTTTCTTGACAGGTCAGTTAAATGGACGATTACTATTGTTAACAACCAATAAAATGCGAAATTAATACACAACATATGATTGAATAAATATTCAGCGAAAAGCTTCGTCTTGATTGGAGAGAAGATTCTTCAGCAATCAAGGTGGGAATCAGTTCGAAGCTACATCAGTAAATATTCCAACTTTTAAATTACAATATGTTTCAACATAAATATAGATGATAATGGTTAGATTTATATAAGTTTTGTTTTAGTTGGAATGATATTATTGTAATTATACTAAATTTAATGTGAAATTTAAGTGAATAAACTAAACCAAACTGTAAAAAAGTGGGCCCGGTAGTCGAGTTGCCAGGGAGCTTAGCTGCGGCTTGGAGTAAGCGGGTTCGATTCCAGGTTGGAGGGCGGGGATTTTTCCACGCTCCTTTCACCTCCAAACGGGTCCTAGGGTCTACCCAGCCCTCTATGGAAAGGGTACCGGGTTTCTTTCCCGGGAGTTAAAGGCGGGCGGGCGTCGGGCTGACCACCCGCCCTCAACTTTGTTCTGCTGGTCACGAAACGCTGGGAGCCTGACCTCCCGCGCTCCAAAGGCCTGCCCAGGCCTGTAAAGGGATACTTTAACTTTTCAAACAGTAAAAAAAAAATTAATAAGGTAATCTTGTGTTGCATTAACTTTAAAAAAATAAATACTGGATAATATGATTTCTTAAATAACTGTCCTATCTTGAGAGAAAGCTCTGACTGTAAGTTCAAAGAGGATAGAGACAGTGTCTGGATTCTGAAAATGCTTATTATCAAAACATTGAGAGTTCATTCACCTTATACAGGGTGTACATGAAATGTGCTGCCAAACTTAAAGGTTGTATTCAATCATGCAAAACAACGAATGAATGTCATATTAGATTATTCACAAAATAAACAATAAATAAATTGATGATTTTGCTGTAATTATAAAATCTATAAAATCTTACAGACAGAATATCATTTTTACTACTTAACAAATTAAGTAAATATTACAAAATAAAATTTTTTTTAACTGGGGGAAGAAACTTAAAATTATTTTAAACATATTACAACAAACAATTTAATTTAGGAATAATATAATTTTAGTGGTTTGTTTGTGGAAGTTCCTTTCACCATTTAAATCAACAATTACAACATACATAAAACATTTCTACAAAATAAGAAAAAAAAAAACAAAAAAAACTCACGAATTTCATCAACGTTTTCCTTAGCTTTCATGCAGTCTGAGCCAAACATGAAGTGGTAAATTCTGCTGATGATTTAATAAGGATGAAACAGCTGTTCAGGATTCCCGTTGATTGGCTCAGTGTGCGAAGCCATATTTTTTTTTTGTTTCAATTTTTTTGCTAGCATTGGTCTTTATTGAAAATGAAGTCAATATATTAAAAACTAATTTTATTTTGTATTTCTTGTCTTTGAACTTTTGTCGATTTTACTTTTTTAGTTCTTCTCCGATATTTTATACACACTTAAATTTATGTCAATCTTATATATAAAAAAAAAAGTATAGAGCTCAGAACCTGAGTTATTTTTGAAAAGTTCTATCTTTGAACACTTAAATTTATGTCAATCTTATATATAAAAAAAAAGTATAGAGCTCAGAACCTGAGTTATTTTTGAAAAGTTCTATCTTTGAAAAGTTTCTTTTTTCGATTTATTTATTTATTTATTTATTTATTTATTTATTTATTTATTTATTTATTTATTTAT
>JAFIDM010035000.1:0-26310 GCA_023159025.1 Thereuonema tuberculata | reverse complement strand
CGCTGATCTTATTCACTGCATTCCATGGCTGCTTGAATTGAGAATGTTCTGCAATCTTGGTGATTTATGTCTTGAAAGTCTTATTTCTTTTTTTCACAAGGTAATAAACCTCTAATACTTTGTAAGGATGAACTTTATAAATAGACAAAAAAAAACACTTTTGTATCGATAGAACTTTCTTAACGATTTGAAAGTTCTGGGAAAATTAATGAAGTTATATGTTATTAGGCAATTCATTTCAATCTTCGACCACGGCGGAGATGGAGGATTTATATACAATCACTTCTCCTCCAGACGGTTCCTTGAAACATTCCAGCTGTCTGTAAAATTGAAACGAGCTTCTTTCCGGATGTACAGGCGAGCAAACCTTGAGAGACCTGAACTCAGTCCCGGGTCATTGAAACATTAGGAGCTTTAATTCCAGAGCCATTTCGAGCCCTGTGGGAATACATAACAATCCTATCTCTCTTTGTAATAGAGTGAACAAAAATGTTCGTTCCATTGAAATTTAAAAAACTACTAAACCAATTTGAATGTTTGTTTTATCATTCGTTAAGGAATGTATCAGGAATGGTTTATGGATACACCTAGCAACGCTTTGCTACTTAAACTACTCAAGCAATGAAAAACAAAAACTATAACTTCACCTCACGAATTAGAATAAGAGCTTTTGAACCGAAAACGAAACACAATTATAATTATTTAATCTTTGAAATATTGAGCCCTACTCTTAACACACCATTCAATTATTTTTATACAGTTTTCTTAATTTTATACAGTGCTAAATTAGGTTTATATAAAGCTATAAATTACCTCTGTATCCTCTAGGCATAATAAGACTTTTTTAATGAATATAGATTTCACTGTTTTATCCTATTTTTATTTTCAATCTCCTCTTTATTTTCTTATTGGATTTATCGAGTTTAATGAAACTTTCACAGGTAAGCAGAAAGGTTTTTAAGGATAACAACAAGATTTATTTCATGATATAGACTAAACAGATTGTGAGTAATTAGGATTTAGTAATAGCGGGAGAAGGTGTGGGCGGTGCCTTAGCAATCATAGGAAAGAGACTGAGTTGGGAAGTAGGCCTAAATCAGTATTTTTGGAAATTGTTTAAAACATAAAGGTTTTGAATCTTTTTGAATCCCATTAACATTATTCATTTCTGATTTTCTTTCTATTTTTCTACGAATCGCTTGAAGAGTCTGCTACAAGGGTAATGAAGCAGCTTTGATTCTCTCTTGTTCCAATTTGACTCTACTCTAACTGAAAATTAATTCAGTAGAGTTCGCTCAGGTTTTGATTGATTTGCTGATAATACAATACAAAGGTAGGAAATTACTTATTATTTATTTATTTATTTATTTATTTATTATTTTATTTATTTTTGTACTTTATTAAATAATTCATTGTAAATTATTAAATTATAATTAAAAATTAAATAATTCATTTTGAGCCTTCGTTTAAGATCTGAACATAAAATGAAAAAAAGAAATAATGGTTAAAGAAATGAAAAAGATGTAACACTTGAACAATCTGAAATCATTTCTTACTAATATTTTTAGGAGGGTTATTCACAAAGAATGACTGAGAATTAATGTCTGTAGTATCTTGATTTCTATGAATAGATTTCGTAGTAAAATGATATCAAAGATAGCTTTCAAATATGAAACACAAGGACTCTTGAAGCCATCTTGGCTTTGAATGTCATCAGTTATGAACTTACAACCATCAATTTTCCATTATTTTTTAATTTAAATTGACGATGCCTCAACCTTTTCTTACAATTAGATGATTGAATAAATTCAATATATCTTTTCTAATCCGTGTTTTTATCTCTAATTAAAATTATTATTATTATTTCTGTCAGATTGCTTTGCCAGCATACCCGATGAGTTAATTTTCTGTTTTCTTAATTCTTCTATTTTTTTCTTTCTTGTTTGCAAAACACACAAAATAGTTGCCAATGATGTTTCTCAAAAATTGTAGATGGCATATGTAATTGTACTGAATAAAGTATATCGAATGAACATTGATACAACATTGTTTGATTCGAAAATATATATTATGTTACATCTATATGGAAATTACTATACTATACTATACGGAAATCTATACGTAATTTCCGTGTAGATATAACATAATATATATTTATGAACTCTTTCATTAACTGAACTGAACTGAACTGTAGTTCGGAGACTCCTGTTCCTCTCGACACTTTAACATTTTCGGCATATATATATATATATAAAAGGTAGGTTTCCCAAATAAGGCCCGGTTTCAAATAAGGCCCATCCTTCGTTTTATTATTAGAACGTTGACAATTTACCAAGATTAGTTATGTTTCAGAAAGGTCCTGACTTCTAGCGGCTACACCAAAAATTAGGTCCGTTGAAGTGGATAATTTCACCATGTTTGTTTCAGTTGAACAGTAAAAGTCGCCCGAAGCTTTTATCGTTACTATTTCAACTTAATTTGATAAATCGTCTGCATTTTTTGGCAACTTAACATACATAAATATGTTTAATGCCATTTTAAAGTGTGTAATGAGTAGAATAAGATACTGTATTTGATATTTTCCAGTTGACGTGCATTGAAATATTTTTTAGTAAAACAATGCATGAAAGCGTGGGTTAACAGCATGGGCGGATTTAGGTCTTGATATCTGGGGGTGCGAGCTCACCGGAAGGTATGAGGTATTTGTATACCAAATTCAAACACCAAAACCCAATTTAAATGTTCCGTTTTTAGGCCTAAATTAATAATTAATAAAATTATTATAATAGAAAACATTTTTATTTATATGTAAAAAAAAATTATCATCCCATAAATCTGGGGGTGTGGCGCACCCCCTAGCACCCCCGTAAATCCGCCCATGGTTAACAGGAGGTTCCAAATAAGGCCCTCCATTCTATAACGTAAAGTAATTATATATAATGAGAAAAAATGTAACGAAAATCATCAAAGCTAGTTTTAAATTTATAAATTAATTACTAATTAATTATTAATTTGTAGCTTAATATTTAGTCAGAACTAAATGTTGGAAATTGGCTGTTTTCACTGCCAAGCTCTTCCCTGTGGGCGAGTTTGCCTATGATTAGTAGGCATAGAACAGGGGCTCCAAATAAGGCCCTTCAGTTATATTTTCAAAACTGTGCTATTATAGAAAGAATTTCAACTGCCACTAATTTTAAATTCACTTTTTCAAAACAGCACACCTTAAACTACCTTTCAAGACAGTTTTCAGAATTTTCACTCTTGCAGTAGAAATGTAAAAAATCTTTAAACGTTAGGTGGGCCTTATTTGGGCAACCTATCTTATATATTATCACTAATGCTAAGGAGAATTGCATCTAATCTCGTGAATGTACACTTATCTTTATCTGGGAATTGTGATGAAGGCCAGAAAAGGTAAGGTCAATTTCATTCAGAACTGTATAAAAAAAATCAGCAAAGGTTTCATTCAGGCAACTTGGTAATGGTTTGAAGTGGGCTCCTGAACATCATTACATCATTAACAAAATTACTGAAAAATCAAAATAACTCCAGAGCAATGTGATGACATCATTATACAATGTCAGATGGCAATTTTTCCTCAGAATTTGGAAAAAAGAAGATTGTTAGAGAAGGAAGATAATGTAAATCAGGAAAAAAAAAAGCTTATTTCCATTCTTATCTCTTGAAGACAAAGATTTTTTATAAGAGCTATTATTTTTTTTCTTTTATTACGATTCTCCATTCAGTAGAAATAAGAAGTTTAATATAAGGGTGCATTTAGAAACTAACAGATTTGTGAGACAATTACTTCTTCAAGATACATTATTTTTACATAATGTGAGTTTTAAAAATGTGAATGAATAATAATAAATCTTATTTTTAATATTTGTAATGGTAACCTTGAAGCGTCTTTCTATCGTGTTTAGCATGTGGAATGAAGAAGAAGATAGTAACGAAATTCAAGATCGAAGCCTTCAAGAGAAATATAAACATCTGTACAAATCAAACAAGTGTTTCCTAGAAATTCTCTTAAGTAATGATGATAGACGTAAACTTTGGCTCCAGGATTTTGAGACCAAATTTTATCCTTCCATTATATCATGCAAATTCATTAACTATTTAACAAGCTGTTATTTCAGTATCTTACATGACTATTAAATTTTGAAACTTCTTTCCTTGTCCGGAATTGTGAAAGCTCTTGCGAAATTGAAGCCTCTGATTTCTCAAAATACTGAAATCGTAGTAGCTATTTAAATATTTAAGAGTGGTGGTCCCTCGGTGGTGTTCCCCGGATTTAAGAACTTTACGTGCTAGGACTAGGGCTTTACGGAAGAGGCATGCAAAGTGTAGGGATCCTCAGAGGAAACTGGCAGTTAGGCAGAAATGGAGAGAAGCAAGGACCTAGTATCGACGCACTGTAAGGACGACCAGATGGGTCTCGTGGAAGAAATATTGTGAAGAAGAAATGAATAGGAATATGTTCAGTCTTCCTTTTAAAATATTAAGTAGTAAAATTGAAAATATTTCGTATTTACATACAGTAAAGGTTAATGATGATAATTGGTCGGAAGATGAATTACAGACCACGAATCTTTTACTTCAAAATTATTTTCCAGAGGGTTCTTCTAATGAGAATGAAGATGAATTATGTGAATATGAAGAAAATAATGATTTTTTATCGCTTGCTCCTAATGATAAAGAAGCAACAGTATAAGAATTAAATTGTATTATTAATAATATTAATTTGAAATCTTCCGCGGGACCTGATTCGTTTCCGGCTCGTGCTTTGCCATTCATTTTTCAGGCAATTGGAGAGGAATGGGTCCAGTTGATTAACAAATGTTTAGAACATGGGATCTTCCCGTCTATTTGGAAGGAAGCCAAACTAATTGATCTTCGATTAATCATGTCGTCTTTGTCTCAATTGTTATTGAAAATGCATTTAACAATGCTTGGCATCCTTCTATTCTGAGAGTTTTGAAGAAATTCCGTTTTCCTAGTAATTTATTTCATCTTACTAAATCTTTTTGGAAAAATAGAATTGTTTTATCTGGGATCTTCATGTAAAATAGTTAATAAAGGGTGCCCACAGGGTAGCAATCTGGGACCTACTTTGTGGTTAAAAATTATGGAGGACTTGTTTATTCGTTTTGAAAATTGGAAAAAAAGTTTTGATATTCAGGGCGAAATTAATATTCAAGCCTTTGCTGATGAGACGATCATTATGGTCAAAGCTCCATCTCTCAAAGGGTTGAAACATAATTTGGGACTCATTCTGTCCTGTTTTAGCCACTTGGGCAAGAGAAAATTCACTCACTTTCAAAAGTTAAGCACGGAGCGGTAAAATGCGAAAAAATGGACAAGTACTGCTTTGATTGACATGTAATTCTGTAAGTAAGTAGCTCTATGTTTATTCATGAAACAAAACAAAAAATTACATACATAGATAAACAAACTATTGAATTTTCGTAAATTATAAGATGACCTCCTACTTGCGTCATTAACAAAATGATGATTAGATTCAAAACAAACAATAAAAATCGACATTAAAAGGGTATGTGAACACTCCTCACCTGCCTACAAAGTTTACAGCGTGTGATCACGCTTGTTACGAGGTGATCAACAATCGCTGAGTCCAGTAATCGCCATTCCTCCTGTAGGACAGTTTCTAAAGCTTTGAGCGTGATTGGAGGTGGGAAACGTCGATTTACAGAACGGCCGAGGGCATCCCAAAGATTTTCAATTGGATTAAGGTCCGGCGAGTAAGCCGGCCACTCCATACGCGCAATCCCCTCATTCTCCAGAAAGTCGTCAACCTTGGCAGCTCTATGGGGACGAGCATTATCGTCCATTAAAACCAAAGAAAGACCAACTGCTGCAGTGTACAGTTTCACAATTTCCAACATTTTTCTTTCCATTTTGCACCCTAAAAAAATCACTAAAAAATACATACATTTTTTCATAAAAATAAGAATTTAAGTTGTTACCAATCAAAAAAGACACATCTTTTAATCCTTTTTTGGGGGGGGGGGCAAAAATTAAATAAACAATATGAGACACAAAATAATAACCAATTTAAAAAAATAAATAAAACAAGCCTTATATTTTATGAGCAAAACCTCAATTTTTTTTTCTGCAAAACTTAAATAAAAAATATGAGACATAAAATAAAAACCAATTTAAGAAAAAATAAATAAAGGTAAGTTGTGCCTGTGGAGAACCCAAGATTTAACCTTTGAAAGTAAATATCTTTCAGATATCTATTCACCAAGTATACATTATTACCTATAAACAAATAAACACTGTGCGAAATGTGTTGCCAGCGTTGTAGGTGATTCGCCCTACATCCTTGAATACGAAAGACTTAAACAGATTAAGAGCTTTAATGACAAAAGTTGTTGGGTTTTTTTTTGGTTTTTTTTTTTTGTAAAAAAGAATCTTTTGATAACATCCTAAAACGTGAAGAAATTTTTCAGAATTATATTGGTTTGATTGAAAATGAGGAAGGGGATGTAAAACAGTTTCTTGTTAATAAAATGAATCATATAGAAGCTGAGCACATTAGAACCTGCCACAGTTTGAAGGAGGTCATATTTAATAGATATGTAATATTTAGACTAAAAATTCATCCGGCAAAAAAAAAAAAGCAAACAAGGGGAAATTTTTAGCAATAAGTCTATGCATTTGTACTTGAAGCATTTGTAATCTAAGTTGTTTGCTGTATTGTTTGTTTATTGTTGTTGTATATAAATCTATTGTATGTTCATTATTGTATATATATTGTTGGATATTACAGTTTTATGTTAACTTATATTAAAAGGTATGTAATTATGTTATTTTGTAGTAAATGATTAATTTTTTTTTCTGAAATCGGTTTTTTTATATCCCTTTATTTATTCCCACCATCCCCCCCCCCCTATTAAAATTCAACAATATCAAAGAGATATTTACTTATTTATTGTCTTTATATAACTGATAACAACTGATTGTATTTTGTACTGGTGACAATAAAAGAAATATGAATGACAAACACAAAAAAAAATAAGAGGCTTTGCTCACAAAATATAAGGCTTGTTTTATTTTTTTCTTAAATTGGTTTTTATTTTATGTTTTATACTTTTTATTTAATTTTTTGCAAAAAAAAAAAAAAATTACAAGATATGTTTTTTTGGATTGGTAACAACTTAAATTCTTATTTTCACGAAATAAGTGATTTTTAGGGTGCAAAATGGAAAGAAAAATGTTTTTGTGTTTCTATAATTCACATTAAATATAATCAAAGGCAGTAGCACAACTGAGAGTCAAACAGGTTTAGTTAAAATGTGAAAATTCCTTCTGTGGCTGATATAATCTTGTGTTCAGTTTGGAAAAACATGGCGGATGCTGGTGGTTGGCCACACTGTCTCTTCAAGCCAATGTAACCAGTTGTACAGTGGCTTGAGAGTACAGTGTGACCAATCACCAGCGTCCGCCATGTTTTTCCCAACTGAACACAAGGTTATATAAGCCAGAGAAAGAATTTTCACATTTTAACTAAATTATTTTGACTCACAATTGTTCTGCTGCCTTTGATTGTATTTAATGTTAATTACAGAAACACAAAAACAATTTTTTTCCATTTTGCACCCTAAAAAAAAATCACTAAAATATACAGTAAAACCTCGTTAAGTCGTCACCCGGATAAGTCGTCGCTCCGTTTAAGTCGTCGTTTTCCTTTGGTCCCGACAAGGTCTCATACACAATAATGTAAAATAATCCTCCTTTACCAGTCACCAAATTTAATGCTACTCCGGATAACTCGTCACCCTCAAAATGGCCAAAAGCATCTTTCTTCTCCATTTTGCATGCCATCGTGTTGTCTTTTCAGCCCCGCCCCTTCACTTTAGGAAAGCCAAGCCTTTACAGGGAATTTTCGACTACGCCTGTCACTTCATTCCTTTCCTACCCCTTCGGGAGATTTGGGTTCTTGGAATCTCGCTGCTAATCATTCAAAGCACACTTCTCGCTGCGACTCTGTCGAGTATAGACGTTTTTCTTGACCGCTCCGGAGTGTGACTTCATTTCATAAGGGCTGTTTTTTTCTCTTGCAGTTTCGTGGTTCGATTACATTTTTAACATGCCAGGGAAACGAAACCTCGTTATCTTTTAAAGAAAAAAAAGACTTAATTACAATTTTTGAAAAATGAAATGTTTCGAAACAGCTTTTGCCACAGAACGTCATATTCCCAGGGCTACATTAAATGATATTCTTTCATCGAAACAAGTAATTGAAGAAGCTGACTGCAAAGACAAAAGAAAGAGAATGAGAAAATCGAAGTTTGACGAGATCGAGAATGTTTTAGTTGGATGGCTAAAACATACCAGATCGCAAAATGTGCCGATTTTTGCCGTGATTCTCAAAGAAAAAACCATGGAAATTGCTAAGGAATTGAACATTGAAGATTTGGGCGGCAGCAATGGTTGGCTGGAACGTTTCAAAGACAGACATTGCCTTTCTTTTTAAACGATTAAAATGTCAAAGTCCTAAATAGCCTACACACAAGTATAAAAAATTTAAGTTAAAATTTAAAATCAAAACATTTAAAAAACCAAACTAGTTTCCGCTCGCTAGCGAGCCATCATCAGTGAGTGAGAGTCTCCTGTCAAACCCGGCTTCTTATGGGGAAACTGCGTTTATAACCACCAATGAATTGCTTGGTTCGATTGAACCAACTGTCGAGAAGATTCAGATTAAAGTGATTTGAATAAGGGAGAACGCAGCACTCATAGTGGTGATCGTAAGAACCTTTCTTGATGAGAAGAGAAAACACACATGGCTATGTTTATCAACACAACCACGTTGGATGCAAGTTATATTTGTTTACAAACACTGGATGCTGTGAGGTGAAGTTAACATATTAAAATTGGGAATCTCTGGGGTTTTTTCTAAAACCATACTGATAAACGCCTCTAACAGACACACAATCGTTAACACATTTGTCCGATGTTGCAATTAAAACTGATTCTTTACATTTCCGTTTTTGATGATCTTCTTCAATTGCCAAAACTTTTGGATTCTGGGTAGTAAATATATGGTTTGTTTTATTTTATTTTCTATTTTAGGACTTCGAAAACGACATTCACACACGTTAAAGTTATCATCAACGATTAAAATGTAATAACTATAGGGGAAAGTTGTCCAAAATGGGGACGCTTGTTCTTTAACTTTAATTTAACGAAATCTAGCGAATAAAACAGTGTTATAAACCATTAGTCATTTACTTAGATCCTTTAGCTGTAATAAAATGGTGCAGAAAAGTAAACAAATTCCTTTTTTACATGTGTATTTTAATTCTAAGTGTTTTATTGCATAGCACCCCGTTTTGGACAACCGGTCGGACAAAATGGGGTCCCCATAAGAAACAATGTAAAATATTGTGTTAACATAAAACTTTGTTTGTTTATACTTTAATGACATTAAATAACATTAGGAATATTGTAATCGATCATTAAACAGGTCTAAGCACAGTAATCACAAATGAATGTTTGATCATCTTCCTCAGCGTTCCAACATTCTATTTCCGTCCCCATTTTGAACCACCACCAATGTCCCCGTTTGACCCGACCGTGAACTACATTACAAAAAATCGCTTTTCTCGTCACATAAACGACTCAGCAGATTAAAGGACATGCCAAAACACTGACTAATAGATAAGGAAATGAAATATGTACTCGCCCAATACTGATAATCAGTTATATGCGAAACTAACACATCAAAAAAGTTTGCAAAAATTGAAAACTTTTCACTTCAAAACTAAAAATCACACTAAAACTCAAGCAAGAGTCATCGGACCTTCACTACTCAACTCAAACTATTGCTATGGCATCCAGTAACAGTAGCACTATGGTTTCTAGCCGATAGCAGCACTAATCAAGGAGAACTTGAATGTTTGACCCGCCGTCCCCGTTTTGTACAACTTTCCCCTAAAAAGTGTTTTTTTTTTTTTTTATTTTCATTCATTTGTGTGTATTGATTTCTGAAAATTTTGTTCTTCTCACTGAATCCTACAGCAATTCATAAAAATACTGTATTTCAGTATTTTTTTGGTTTTGTTTTTTTTTTTGAAAATTCCCACTCCGCCTAAGTCGTCACTCCGCTGAAGTCGTCAAAAATGTTTGGTCCCTTGAGTGACGACTTAACGAGGTTTTACTGTACATATATTTTTTCGTAAAAACAAGAATTTAAGTTGTTACCAATCCAAAAAAACATATCTTGTAATCTTTTTTTTTTTTTTTTTGCAAAAATTAAATAAAAGTATTAGGCATAAAATAAAAACAAATTTAAGAAAAAAATAAAGCAAGCCTTTTATGTTGTGAGCAAAGCCTCTTATTTTTTTATTTTTTTGTGTGTGTCAAACATATGAGTATTTCTTTTATTGACACCAGTACAAAATACTATCAGTTATTTATTACATAAAGACAATAAAATAAAGTAAATATCTCTTTGATATTGTTGAATTTTAATAGGGGAAATGGTTGAAATAAATAAAAGGATATAAAGTCCTAAAAAAACGGATTTCAGAAAAAAATTTAATCATTTACTAAAAAATATCTGAAAATATATAAAATATCTTTTAATCCTTTTCTTCCAAAAATTAAATAAAAAATATGAGACATAAAATAAAAGTCAATTTAAGAAAAAAATAAAACAAGCCTTATATTTTGTGAGCAAAGCCTCTTATTATTTATTTTTATTTTTTTTGTGTGTCATTCATATTTCTTTTATTGACACCAGTACAAAATACTATCAGTTATTATCAGTTATTTGTCATTTAAAGACAATAAATAAGTAAATATCTCTTTGATATCTCTTTTTGTTTATCATTTTAATAATTATATTATAAAAGTGTAATATATCAAATTTAACTTTTATCAATTGTAATTTGGAATTGTAATTTAGAATTTGTTTGTTTTATGTTCAAGGAAATAAATAGTTTTATTTCTTTCTTTTTCGACCTGATGAAGAATAATTGATCAGATTATTCGAAATTTTGTCGTTATTATTGAGTAAAGAATTTTTAGAGGATTATTATCATGAAGTTATATTTATTTAATCTATTGTTTGTTTATTGTTGTATATGTAGTTGTATATAAATCTATTGTTTGTTCATTGTTGTATATATATTGTTGGATATTACAGTTTTATGTTAACTTATATTATAAGGTATGTAATTAGGTTATTTTGCAGTAAATGATTATTTTTTTTTTCTGAAACCGTTTTTCTAGGACTTTATATCCATTTATTTATTTCCACCATTTCCCCTATTAAAATTCAACAATATCAAAGAGATATTTACTTATTTATTGTCTTTATATAACAAATAACTGATAGTAACTGATAGTATTTTGTACTGGTGTCAATAAAAGAAATATGAATGACACAAAAAAATAAAAAGCTTTGCCCACATAATATAAGGCTTGTTTTATTTTTTTCTTAAATCGGTTTTTATTTTATGTCTCATATTTTTTATTTAATTTTTGCAAAAAAAAAAAAAAAAGGATTAAAAGATATGGATTGTTAACAACTTAAATTCTTATTTTTATGAAAAAATATATGTATATTTTAGTGATTTTTTAGGATGCAAAATGGAAAGAAAAATGTTTTTGTTTCTATAATTCACATTAAATACAATCAAAGGCAGAAGAACAATTATGAGTAAAAAAAATTTTGTTAAAATGTGAAAATTCCTTCTGAGGCTGATATAAACTTGTGGTCCAGTTGGGAAAAACCTTGCGACCAATAGAAAAGAAGACGTCCGTTGGCCACACTTAACTATCAAGCCACTGTAACCAGTTGTGATCGTGCGCGCCATTTAGCGATTGTGCAGGATAATTTATTGATACGTGGAGACAGAAGAGTCGAAAGTGATAACAAATAAAATAGACAGAAACGTCATCAAAATGAAATCGCACATGTAGTTTTCACAACAAGCGACAATTCAAATAAGCCGCGTTTTGATTGAATCGATATATTAGTGAAATTTGAATCGACATATTAGCCCAAGTCGATATTTGTTAATTATCGATGCGTCGTATTGTCAACACCAGTCGCTTGGTGACGCGCGCTGTCTGCGTACATTCGAGTTACTTTAGAAGATCTTTACGCACACTGACGTACATGGACAAAGCAGAGTTTTGGACTGCCTTTTAACTTCGTCGTCCGAAAATATATCCTAAACGGAATAAAATCATGGAATGGATTTTATTTTAAGAAGCAGTTGTATCCGATTAGTTTGAAAAGTGCAAAAAACGTTTCGAATAGTTCTTTTTGCTAATCACTGAAGACCATTTCTGCCAGAGGAAAAGGAAATACTTTTTTGTTTTTTTATTTCTGAAACAATATTAACAACAGAACTTTTTTTTTTTGTATATTATTTGACCGTTATGCGATTCATTCTTCATGCGTAAGAATTTCCCAAAGGATCATTCTTCGTTTCTAAACTTTTTGTACATTTATAACATGATTTGCAAAAGAAATGCTTCAAAATTTAAATGTATTATAAAAGTTTGACTACTGTAGTTATCATATATCTTCTATAGAAAAGCCTGTGTAAGTTTTTATATATCAGTCCTTTTTAAAGAGCCACAATTGAATCCTTGAGATATAATTCATAGGAATTTTAGTCACTTTATTTTTTAATTTTAGTTTATTATATGTAAAAGTTATACTTAAAATGGACCCGTGTTCAAGTAATATCGTATCTGTTGATAAACCTACAGATGCCCTTTCAGAGAAAAGTAAATTTGCTTGTGAAATATGTCGGAAAAGCTTTACTACAAAGGATTCCTTAAATTATCATATGAGATCCCATACAGGAGAAAAGCCATTGAAATGTGAACAATGTGGAAAACGGTTTGTAAAAGCAAGCCACTTAACTAAACACATTAGAACACATACAGGGGAAAGGCCATTTAAATGTGAGTATTGTGCAAAACGGTTTGTACAATCAAGCCAATTAAATGTACACATTAGATCACATACAGGAGAAAAGCCATATAAATGTGAACATTGTGGAAAACGGTTTGTACTGAGAAACAAATTAACTTTACACATTCGAACACATACAGGAGAAAAGCCATATAAATGTGAATTTTGTGAAAAAGACTTTACAAATGCTTACGACGTTACATGTCATATTAGATCACATACAGGAGAAAAGCCATATAAGTGTGAAATATGTGAAAAGAGCTTTAGCACATCAAACCAGTTACCTGTTCATATGAGAATACACACAGGTGAAAGACCATTTAAATGCAAATATTGTGGGAAATCATTTTCAGCATCAAACATCTTAACTGTTCATATGAGAATACACACAGGTGAAAAGCCATTTAAATGTGTAGTTTGTGAATTGAACTTTTCAAAATCAAGCAAGTTAACTACTCATATGAGATTGCATACAGGTGAAAACTATAAATGTGACTTGTGTGAAAAAACTTTTAAACATTCAAGCAGTTTAGTATGTCATAGAAGATTACATACGGGTGAGAGACCATTTGTGTGTGAATTTTGTGAAAAAAACCTTTGCGCAAAAAAGCCAGTTAATTGCTCATATTAGGACACACACAGGTGAAAAACCATATGAATGTAAATTTTGTAAAAAAAGATTTGCAACATTGGGCAATTTAACTTACCATATTAGAATCCATACAGGTGAAAAACCTTTTAAATGTGACTTTTGTGGTAAACGCTTTATAACATCTAGTATTTTAGCTGCTCACATTCCATTGCATACAGGAGAAAAGAAATTCAAATGTGAATTTTGTGAAAAAGTCTTTTCACAAGCAAGGGGCTTATCATCTCACAGAAGATCACATACAGGTGAAAAGCCGTTTAAATGTGAAATATGTGAAAAAAGTTTTATCACGCCAAAGACCATATGAGTGTCAATTTTGTAAAAAAAGATTTTCCACATCAAGCAATTTGACTTGCCATGTTAGAACCCACACAGGTGAAAGGCTATTTAAATGTGACTTTTGTGATAAAAGCTTTACAACATCGAGTGCTTTAGCTGTTCACATTCGATTGCATACAGGGGAAAAGAAATTTAAACGTGAACTTTGTGAAAAAGTCTTTTCACAACCAGATGGCTTATCATCCCACAGAAGATCACATACGGGTGAAAAACTTTTTAAATGTGAAATATGTGAAAAAAGTTTTTCACATCAACCCACTTAGCTGAACATATTAGAACATATGCAGGTGAAAGACCTTTTATGTGTGATGTTTGTAAAAAACAGTTTAGGACATCAAGTGCTTTAAATCAGCATGCCAAATTGCATACAAGAGAGAAGACCTTTACTGCAGTTAATAAATTAGAAGATACAAGTGAAAATATATTTGAATATGATGGAAAAGGTTGTAGTAACAAATGAATTATAATAGCTGTGAATTGTCAATTATTTTTCCACTAGGCAATGGGCTATATTGAATTCTCCCATTCAAAATTTAACTTTAAAATAGTTTTCAAATATAAGATAGGAAAGCCATACAAAGCCTCTTAAAATTAACATTCATGAATTTATCAAACTTTCTTGGAAATAACTGAAGACACAACTGAAGATATTGAATCAAGAACACAAGTTATTAATCATGTTTTAAAAATTACATAATTCAAATTTCTTTGTTTAATTAATATGTGAAATGATATTTTCACAAAAATTAATTTCGTCAGTAAAATGATGCAAATCCTTCATTTAAGATACAAACTGTTATTAAAAAATTACCAACAAATTACAAAATTTTTATGTTATTATTTCTGCAAAGAAGATGGTAGGTATTTTTGGATGTAGAACCAGCTTTTCCACATATTCTAAAAAGGAAAGAATGTTTGATTATGAAGGAATTGATGAACCTCTTACTATTTGAAAAGATAATTTTAAAAATGTTTCATTTTTGCGATATTAGACACCACTCTTTCATCTCTAATTGAAAGGTTTATATAGTTAAAGGAGAATAATGACTTATTTAAAAGCATCCATAATGTCAACCCAATGAAACAATGGAAGGAGGAAGATATTTTAAAACATTGCAAAGATTTACGCTTGAAATTAAACAACAATAAAACTCCATCTATGTGATATTGAAGGCAATGCTCTTTTTCAGGAACTCAAAATTTTACTAAGTTTTATAAAAAAAAAAAGATAAATCCCCACATGATTAATGAACTTCATATATGAGAACAATGTACACAAAATATTTTCCAAATATTTTAGTTGTTTTAAAAATTTATCTAACACTACCAGTATTAGTGGCTTTAGGAGAAAGAAGTTTCTCAAAACTCAAAATAATTAAAAATTATTTACAATCCACCATAACTGCAGAACATTTATGGATAGTTTAGACTTGGGTGAATTAATTAAGAATTTTCTGCCACTAAAAGCAAGGGCACAAATTTTGTGATATTATAAGGTACATGATGTCATTCATGATGACATTTACAAACTTCTGTGTTTCTTAAAGTATGTATTGTTATACTAAGCCTCCTCTTCATTTCCTGTTGCCCAAAATACTGTCCCTGATAATTCCCAAATACAGTAAAACCCCGTTATTACGCTCCCGCTTATAGCACTATCCCGTTCTTTACGCTCCTTTCATACGGTCCCTGGAATTTTCTATATAACTTTGTATACTTTTACCCTCTTATAACGCTTCAAATCCCGCTTGTAGCGCTTTTTTTATATCGGAAATTTTGTATAGAAAGAATTGTAACACTGTAAAGATTCTTCTCTTTCCCTGGTAGGAGGGAATCTTTGAACTATTTGAAGTGCGGGTCTGTGATACGGTAGTGCAAAAGTCGAAGCGGAAATCCCTTTCTATAAGTGAAAAATTGCAAATTCTCCGTAAGTACCACGATAATTCTACGCTAAGTCAGAAGGATTTCGCAGAATCTCTAGGAATTCCCTCATCCAGTTTGAGAACAATAATAAAAAATAAGAATGGAATTACCAATGCAGTGAAGGGTGGTTGCAAACGTAATAAAGTAAAGTGTGGAAAATATGAAGATGCCGAGGAAATTCTAATTGAATGGATTCATCAGTCCCATTAAGTGACCCAATCATTCAAGAAAAGGCGCGTGAAATAGCGGGCAGTGCACTAAATTTGCTCCGAAAATATATTAGTGTTGCTCCTAGTGGTGTATCAATTGATGTTAATAGTTACTTGAACCGCATTGAAAATGTCGTAATCCATAACAATAGCACACACAAACACACACACACACGGCAAAACATAATCGAAGATTTTTTTAACAGAAAATAAGCTCATATTTGCACTACATCTACTGCAGAATCAAGTATGTTTTCTGTAAAATGGTGTCTAAATGTTTTCCATCTCATAAATCATTTCCCGTCTATAGCGCTATCCCGCTTATTACGCTTGTAGGTCATGGTCCCTTGACGAGCGTAATAGCGGGGTTTTACTGTACTTATATTCCTCTTCATTTATTGCTTCAATTTTTCCTCCATCTTCTAGGTTGTATCTTTGCTGTTCACGTTTATCTTGTCCAATTTCCTGGGTTCTGCATTTATCTAATCCAAATTTCATCCTAATGTGTCTAGTGAAGATTTCAGTAAGTTCTATCAGTTATTATAGTTGATTTGATGTTCTATAAAGTTTGATGTCATCCATGTGCATTAGGTGGTTCTTGATGATCTTGTAATCCATTGGACAATTGTTTAAGATATTAGAAAGTGGATTTAGGGCTATGAAGAAGCACAGTGAACTCAGAGCATCGCCTTGGATTATTCCAAGTCTTATTCTTATAGGATTAATTGTGATTTCTCCTAACTTAATAGTTGTTGTCTACTGCATCGTACTTCAAAGGAATATATCTTCAGTTAGCCAGCTGTATGTCATACGCTTTTTATAATCGATGTAGGGAGTGTACAGATTTCTGTGTGTCAAATGCTAGTTCCATGATAACATTATCTAATATCAGCTGTTCTTTGCAACCTTGAGATTTTGCGCTGCTTCTTTTCTGTTGTTCAGTTAGTATCTCATTTAATTCAATATGTTCAATGGAATTTTTGGCTATACAGCTTGTTAGGATGTTGTACATTGTATATAGGAATGTGATTGGTTGATGCATGGCCGGATTGGAGGTATATTCATTCTTTTCCAATTATATACATAGATAGATAGAGAGATAATATTGTCAAACAATATATTTGTTGTCTGTTTCATGCTTTCCTTGACATTCTTCGTAATCTTGATTTGTTTTAGATGGTTTTTACTATTATTTCCATTTTTATATTGAGTCAAACGGGCAATCGTCATTCTGATTTCCCTAATTCTTTTCTCTAGTTGTCAATGCCAGGCTGGTTTTATATCAGTCTTTTTCTTTGTGTTGAATTCCGTTGGTCTTGTTTCTTCTCCATTAATTCTTGAAGTAGCTACTGCTGCACAATAGACAGCTACAGTAATTTGAGATAGATTGCTCTCTTGTACTAGATATGTGACATTAGAGGAGACGTATCCAGGTTCACACAAAGCTGTGCAGGTAACAAAACAAACCAACTAATGTCCCAGGTTAGGAAGATATTCAAGCACATAAACACTCGCCCCTCACACTCAAACCATCAAATCCAGGTTCAAAAACATCTGGAAACAAAAACTGAGTGCTCTTCCAAAAAGATTACAAAGATACAAACAGTGCTCTCTGCAAAACAACAAACAAAACTTTTAAATACAATGAGAGAAAATACTACAGAGCTCTTACATCTACCTCTACTACACACAATTTGGAGGGTTTGAACTGGACCGTGGGTTGCCCATTAAATCCATAGAAGAGGGAAAGACCTACAAGTACCTTGGCGTCCAGCAATCGCACATAATGGACAATGCGAACATCCAAACTGAACTCAACAACATATACAGTCGTCGCATGCACAATATCCTTAAAACACAACTCAACGCCAAAATAAAATTAAAGCCAAAAAAAATTTAGCCCCCCCCCCCCCTTCCCCACACACACACACCTATACTCCTTTGCCATAATCCCATGGAAAACTCCTATCTCGAAGCAGTAACACGCACTACATTCACAAAAAACATCATGCATCTCCCCAGTCCACAACCGAAAGGATGACCCTACCTCACAAGGAGGGACGCTGAGCACTCATCAATTTCACCTTGTGCTTTGTTCCTTGATCTGACATGTTGTCTTATCTGGGGAAACCCAAGAATAGAAACAATAATAATAATAATTTTCTTCATTTCTTTAATACTTTTAATATTTGAAAAGCTTTAAAATATGACTCAGAACTTAAAATGTTAATTAAAAGCTACAAAAAATAAGATTTTTGATTTATAATAATAAAAGAAATATAATTACAAAAAATTGAAATATTTTTCTTTGGATTTTATTGTGTTCAATGAGTCATTGCTTAAATCTGATCGGCATTTATTATTATCTGAGCGGCCTAATAATAAATAATTGATAATAGGTGGAACCTGTGAAATATTCACAGAAGTAAAAGAAATTGATATACCGTGAAATGTTTCAAAAACACATGTTTGAAAATGATGTTCTAAGCTCATTTTGGAAAAGCCATGACTTCCATAACAGCCCACATATAATTTGAATGACTAAGCAAACATTTGTTAAAATAAAACAAAATACAAAATAGATTTACCAGTTTCGCAGTAGCCAGCGCTAAGCATTCTCATTACGAAACATTATGGCCAGGTAGATTAAATTCACAACAATGAACCCTCAAACTAGAGAGTTGGAGAGAAAATATTTTAAAGTGTATTTTTAATTTTAAAAATACACTAACACATGTAACAATAACGAATGTCCAACAGCCAATAACAATCCATACTACGTCTTCCCCTATTACGTCTTCACTTCATTCAGTAGTGAGCAAGAGGCTATCCTAGAATTCCAAGGGACCACAGCCAATGCTGTGAAATTATGTAAAAACCGAGGTTTACAAACTCTGATAAATTCTGACGCATGAACTTCATGCATTTCACTATAAATTTCATTTATGTGTGAAAGAAAATCTCAACACGCTAATAATAATTGTGTAATCATGCTCTGTTGAGCTGCCATGTCTACAAATGGGTGTGACGTCATGACTGTACTGTGATTGGTTATTTCTCCGACTGATTACAAACTGTTTTTTGCCTATTAATAGTATGATTTTTTTAGTTACCGCAATTTTTCTGTTTTTTCCTGAAGGGTAATTAGGATTTAAGTTAGCGTTATTGCACAGTATTAAGATAGATAAATAAACCCTGCTGCATTCGATCTATTGATGTCATTACCTCCTACCCTAAAATAATAAGCTCCTCCAATCCTGTGCACACACACTGTGACACCAACTGATAATCGGCAATGTAACTAATGGCAGACAAACATCCTTACAGTTTTCCTCTATTAATAGCATGATTTATAAACTATTGCTTCATTGAAAAGAAATAAATCGTTGAAATAAATAGTATGTTGATAGAATTGAAAGAAATACTCAATAAACACTTTTTAATTCTTTTTAATCTTGCTGACGATGGAGGACTTGACGCCTCTGAAACTGTCCAAGGATCCTGCCTTTTAATTATGTAATGTATGTTTTTTATTATTTCTTAAATATATAACTTAAAATGTTTTTTAGTATGTTTATTGAGTATTTCTTTCAATTCTTAGTTTTACCACACATGTTAAATACACCAATATTGATAGAATAAAATTATATAATTTATTTATTGATAATATTAAGAAATAAAGGTAAAATTGGACGGAGAATTCCCCGACCACTCCAGAGAACGATAGCACTCGAAAACCTGAAAGCCCTCTGCCGGCACTTAAAAAGATAAGCATTCTCCAGATTTGAGGTTTTAGGAAATCTAGTCATTCTACTGAAAAGGAAACAATGGCAGTGGCGTATTTGGCACTTGAGGCCTGAGGCGCAATTCAATTTTGAGGCCCCCCGCCCCCTCTAAAATATTTTCACTACCCCTATATCCTACTGTGTGCATTCTACGCCCATGTTTTTTACTCTGGTAGGCACTATACCGGTGGTCCAAAAAAAAGAGAGACACAGGAAAATAATATTGAAAATTAATCAATATAAAATTACAACTGCCTGGCTGTGTTTAAAAGGTTCCTGATATTCAGATTGTATTAATTATGAAATCTGAAACTTATTGGTACAAGAATTATTAAGTTTCAATAGATAAAAGTGTTAAAAACAAAAAAATCTAGTAATTCGTGGATTTAAAAAATAATTTATTTTTAAATGTACTACTGATTTGTATTTTAAAAATCTAGTAATCTACGAATAATAAAAATTTATTTAAAAATTATTATACTAGATTTCACTATTGTTTCGTAAATAAAGAAGGACATTTTGAACATTTGTTATAATTAATTCCATTCCAAGTATTCGATTTCATCTTTTGGATTTTCTGGGGATGCATTGATTGATGAAGTGAATAAAGAGATCTGATTTTTTGCTTCTGTAAATTGTTATTAAATCTTGAATATTATTATTAATTTTTGTTAAAAATAAAATTACTTAAGAATATTTGTACCCTACTTTATGAAATACAAATCAGTATGGAAATTTAAAAATAAATTATTTTTTATATTCAAGGATTACTAAATTTTTTTTGTTTTTAACACTTTTACCTATTGAATTTACCAAATTTGGTAAAGATCTCCATTAGCACAGAAGTCAAATTTATAGGGTTGCCATCACACCAAGTAATTACAACCACTCAGAAGGAAGTCACTGACAGAGACGTTGTGATGAATGAAACCATACATTCAGGGTAGGAAGCTGAACCGATATTTACTGTATAGATGATGATGCGAACATTCTAGACATTCAAGAAGGTAGAGGTATCAATCAGACGGAGAGAAGATCACAAAGAAAAAATAAGGGATAGCCTCCAGTGCGTTTGATTGAAGTAGCTTATACAGCAATTGAAATTCCAAACAATGAAACAAAGCATTACAGGGAAGCCATACTAAGCGAAGATAGACAAGACTGGAAGAAAGCCATGAATGATGAGATGACGTAACTTGAATGGAATGATACATGGGAACTTACAAATACTCCACATGATAAAAATATTGTAGGCAGCAAATGAGTGTATTAAATGAAGAACAATGACAAAGGAGTAGTTGACTGTTATTAAGCTTGACTTGTAGCTTAAGGTTACTCACAAAAATATGGGCAAGACTATGATGAGGTTTTTTGCTCATGTAACAAAACAGTAAAACTTGAAGGTTCTTGTAACAGTAGCGGCAAGTAAGAGAATGGTCGTGAAGTACTATGACAGAGACTGTACTCCTGAACTGGCATTTCTCAAATGATGTATACATGAAGCAAGTGCAGTAGTAGGACTGATGAAAAAGTATACAAACTCAAGAAGAATATTTATGGGGTGAAACAAGGGGCGCTCGACTGGAAAAAGAAATAACAGTGTACTTGAAGCTGGATTTCACATAAAGAACCAGATCTTTGTTTGTATACAATAAGGCTTAGCAACAAATGGATATATCTTGTTGTGCGGGTACTATAGAACAAAACTTTGAAAGAATTCGAAACCCAGTTCGCAACAGAGGTCTAGATAAAAAACCTGGGTAATTTGAAGTACTAACTTGGCATTCAAATTGACAGAGATAAAGACAAGTTTTACATGCACCAAGAAAACTACACAAAGAAAAAATAATGGAATTTTAGTAATTGACAGCAGACCATTGTAAATACCAATTGATCCTAGTTATGGTAAATGTAATAAAGTCCAAGAACAAAGAAATTTATAGGAAAGCAGTAGGTTTTCTGCTTTACCTATTGACAAATACCAGAACTGATATAGCTATGGAAACAAGAATCCTTGCTAGGAATGTCAACGATCCTACAGAAGCAGATTGAGCTGAGGTGAAGAGATTATTCCATTATTTAAAGCACACAATCAAAAAGAGAATATAACTCGGATGGCATGAAGAAGAAGGCTTGACAGTGTACACAGATGCTGATTGGGAGGGAAGATATTGACAATAGAAAGTCTAACACAGGTTATCTACTGAAGTTCCATGGGAATACCATTCACTGGGTTAGCCGAAAGCAGCAATTAATGACCATTTCAACAACTCAAGCAGAATATGTGGCTCTGTGTGAGGCGGTTCAAGATATTTTATGGATCAAGAGATTGATCGAATGTTTTGGGCAGAAAATTACAAGAGCCTATAACACATTTTGAAAACAACCAAAGTTACATAAAGTGGCTGACAACCAGAAAGCTTGTCATTGTACCAAATACATTGACTTAAAATACCATTTTGTTCGAGACCTAGTAAAAGAAAGTGTGTGATTAATGTACAATATTGTGCAAGTAGTGAAATCACAGCTGATATGTTAACTAAACCATTAGAAGTAGTGAAACACAGAAAGAGTACCAGAGACATTGGACTTGTGTAGTCTCTGTAGACTTACATATACAACATTGACAGGTGGTGATGGTTTACAGTGTTTATTTTATGAGTTCTAATTATTAAATTGTAACTTCTTGAGGTGTTTCATAGAAACACGGAAGCCTTAAATAACTTATTTTTAAGGTTCCTTTCCAGAGTCTCCAGCGGGAATCAGCCTCACCTGCAGGTTAACAGTTTACTCAAGTACCACTTGCAAGTCTGTAGTGTCAACAGTCTTTCTTGTTCCCAGTAAGTTGGCCGAAAAAGTTATCAACTGAAATACCCTTGTACACCCTTTCCAGGCAGGTACAAGCCAATCCCTTCTTTTCTGGAAATTTCCAAAGTTTCTTTGTTCATGGGGATAACGGTAATTAAAAGATTTAGTCAGACCTTCAGCTGTTCACTAATACGTAAGAATTTCATGCTTATCGAATTCCACAAGTCGAAATTAAAACACAAAATGGACAAAGGCAAAAAAATAAACATTATACAGGGTATATCTGAAATGTGCTGCTCTCCTTAAATGTTGTATTCAATCATACAAAACAACGAATAAATGTCATGTAAACATGGGTCTGAAAATGCTTTATTTCCAAGATATAAAGGATGCAAAAATACTGAGATGTTGGCGTGCAGTTCTCAGTTTCACAGAAAGTGCTCGATATGTCCTCCACTGGCCACAATGCACACAACACAACGTCGTTCCATCAACCACCAAACAAGTCAAAGATGCCAGGTGTATGTCGAATTGTATTGCCCCCATCCACTTTGTGATCATGCAGTGCATGGGCATCAGGTACAGATGTGGTGTACACTAATGCTGTAAGATAACCCCTTATGAAAAAGTCCAGAGGGTTTAAATCGGGAATGAGCAGGCCTGCTGTTGGTCCCCCTCTTTCAATCCAACGGTCAGGATAATGTTGGTTCAGAAGTAGTCGAGCTGTACAGCTGAAATGCATTCAATCAGATTGCTCCACTTTTGTTTGGGAGGGGGGTTGTCCACTTGTGATGGTGGGGGTATTGAACATTACATGTCGCGATTACTGAGGAGCAATTTAATGACTACGATACAACGTAAAGGCCAACACCTCTGTTTCCTTTCATCGGTCATATCTTGGAAATAACGCATTTCCAGACCCATGTTTATATGATATACATTCGTAGTTTTGAATGATTGAATACAACCTTAAGTTTGGCAGCACATTTCAGGTACACCCTGTATAAAAAAAGGGATATTACATCTACAACTTTTAAAGTAACCTCAGAGCCAAACAGGAAATTTTCCATTTTTAATTATTATTTTTTCAAAATTAGGCTCTGAAGGTTACATAGCTCCTGATTAAAGGAGAAAAAAAGTTCGCAATACAATGAAGAAATTCTTTTTTCTTAGTCTAGAGAAACCATCGATTGATGATGATTGGACTGCACTCAGAGAGCATTCTTCGACTCTTCATGAAATTTTCTGGAACTACAACATATAACCACAAACATTTATTTACATGGGCCACATAAAATTTGGCCTTCTTAAGAATACAAGCAAAATTTGGTTACAGATAGGTTGAAAATAGACAGAATTATATAGATGATAATCTTTAAGTCTTGTAGATAGCTTTAGATGACTTTCTACTTGTTGTCCTAGTAAAATAGTGAGGACGAACATTTAATGGATCATATCATAGCTGCCTGCTAGAGATTCATCCAAATCCGAACTTAAATGATCTTTTTCTGATTCAATATCTTCAAGCTTGTCCCACAGGTATTTAACTGGTGGAGTTTGCCGGGCAGACAGCCAGAAGGAAAAGAGGAGGAGATGGTGAAAGCGGGAAAGACGGGAACAGGTCATCCTGCCGAACACACACAGAGCACCTCTTTCTGCTGCCTCTCGTTTCTCTTTTTTTTTTTGCTTCTCCACATCTCTCTTTCTCTCTCACTCACCTTCTTACACTCTCCTCAAACCCGAAAGGTACTTTTTCTTGTTAAATGTTGTTTTGTGTTGTGTTTAATGTTTTTCCTTAAATGTGCTCACTGTGAACAGAGTATCTGCCTTTCACACGCCCTATACTCTGAACTTAAAATCGGTTGTATCTGATTTGAAGCTGATCAATAACACAATTTCCTGCTTATTTTCCAATCAATGTTTGCTTATTGTGTCTGTCTCATCCTTATCTAAGGTTGCAGGCTTCTTATAAGCCTCTGGCAGTGACTTACAAGTGATTTCCCATAGGCCACCATGTTAACTTTGATCCCTCATAGCTCCTATACCCCTGGTTGTCTGCTGCTAAAATTTTGCTGATTGACTTAGATATGGAAGATCTTTCAAATGCACATGGTCTGAATCGGCAACTCCGGTGACGCTATCATGACCTTTACTTGTCAGTCTCACTGACAGATATCTGTCTGGTTGCGTCATATGATTGGACACTATTCTCAATTGAAAATGATTCGGAAAAGCTCACGTCAATCCCTTTTTTCTAGGTTCCTTCCTTATGATTAATGATTGGCATTTGTGGCTCAGTAAATTTTTTCATCCTGCATCTATTTACAACACATGGATTATTAAAGGATCCCAATTCTTCGATCCTAAAGTTTGCTCACCAGTCTAATCTAAGATCTTCTAAGGGCTCTTAAACTTCCGAGTAGATTTGTTAGAGCATTTTGGATCATTTTTAGCTAACTGAATTCTGTTCTTATATACACGACAATCTCACTTGCTACAGCAATTGTATGAGTTATTTGAAGCTTGATACGAGATACAAGACAGTTTCTTAATGTGAAGACATTTACATAATTGTGTGAAACTTCTGACATAAAGTTAGTTCCACGATCAGTGATGATAGATTCGGAGCTTCTGTACTTTAAGAAAATCTCAGAACACATAGTCTTAGCTATAGTTTCAGCTCTCTGATTGTGAAGGGGAATTGCC
Organism: Thereuonema tuberculata; assembly: GCA_023159025.1. NCBI lineage: Eukaryota > Metazoa > Arthropoda > Chilopoda > Scutigeromorpha > Scutigeridae > Thereuonema > Thereuonema tuberculata. Next base: position 924 of record JAFIDM010035000.1, on the reverse strand, counting down.
CAACCATATCTGGTTAAGTGATCAATTATAGATAAGATGAGAGTGTTCCCTCTTGAAGTTTTTGTGAGAGGTCCAATAATAACAATAGACAACCTCTCCGTAGTATGGAAAAACAACAGGAAATTTCTCAATGTAGTGCTTTTCGGCTTCTCCCTTACTAAATTGATTTCGTAAGAAGAAATAATAAAAAAAAATCATAAAGACAAATTAGGAAAATTAGTTATTAAGCCCTTACTTACAATTAATCTTCGTATTTCTAACCGTACATAAATAATATTTGAAAGACAAAATATTCCAGACGAACATAATCCATGAGCCACTATTATAACCAATCTTCCTATAAACCCTCAAACTGAACATGTTAACCTCCTAACACTATCCCTATATGAGCTACAGAAGAATAAGCAATTAAAGACTCTTCCAATCATAGAGCCTACTCAGATTATTATAGCATTAGGTCCAATGAAAATGAGCAGATAACCTATTCCCGCGGAATTTTTGGAGAAAAGCACTTTGGAGAGGCTAGGTACTAAACTTTTTCAACCATCCTTGCACTAAATCTAAGTAACCCATCATTACACTGCCTATTTCTCATAATAATAGTAGCAAAAGAAAATAAATGTAGAACGCAACATTTACTATCAAAAAACTAGATTAAATTAAACAATAAATTAAAAATATTACTCCTAGTTTTTATTTTGAGTATTCGGTGTTAATAGTTATGTTATTATATGAACTACTAACGTAATTGCATCTTTCTACAACTTTTCGTTTTTCATTTAAAGCATCAAGAACTGGACACTCACAACTCGATCTTTGCTTGAAAACACTCTTTTTTTTCATCTTACTTTTACAATGGATTGATATTCAACTGAAAAAAAAAAAATAATTGATTTTGATCAGCGGATGAAATTAGAAAAATAG
>JAFIDM010034999.1:9825-23963 GCA_023159025.1 Thereuonema tuberculata | reverse complement strand
GGGGGGATGGCGACACAAGGGCCTAAGTGTCCCACCCCCGATCGACACTGGGACCTAATATTTACGGCCCCTTCTCACGAGCCCTTTCTTTCTTTGAGTGGCATTGCAACGCATGCCGGGTACAGCTAGTTTAATTTAAAGATTCACTATTGAAAAATTTAATTGAAAACTTAAATTTATTAGAGTCGTCTTTCCTTTTTTTGTTGTTGTTGGGACTCAACTTTAAGATGAAGCTAATTAGTGATCCATAGCATCATCTAACAATTACTAGAAATCTTTCTCTTTTTTACTCTTCATGATGTTATTTTCGATTTCTTTACTTTATTGACGTTTGGAAGTTTTTATATAGGTTCTTCGCTTATAGAAAAAGAGGGTGCAGTCCAATCGAAGACAAGCAATGGCACTAGGAAGAAAAGTTAACAGTTCACATTCCAGCGTTTAAAACAACCCTACCATCAGTGGTTTCGCTATCTCAACCCCACTCAGATGAAGCAGCCCCTTCCCGGACCAGTTAATTTAGGGCGGAATTTTCTTTTTTTTTTTTTTAATTTCTTATTTTTAAAGTTTACAAGTTTTAACTAGTGGATTGGTAGTAGGGGCTTAAGTAGGCTTATGATTAAGGAATCATGGATTTTTTTTTTTAATATTATCATTATTATTATTCCTCCAGAAGAGTCCACGAATCATTCAATCATTCCTCGATCAATGTTTTGCCGAGAGTAATCGGGGCATGCGTCGTACTGTCCTTTGCACCTCCATTGCTTCCGTTTCGCTTAATATTTAAAATTTGTGTTTCAAATTTTACTGTATTGAAGAAAAATGTTTCAGTCTCTCCACTATTAGAATTTTTATAAATATATACGTATAAATATTATTACTTTTTCTATATATATACGGGTGCTTTCGAGCCTCTTTCGCAGAGCTCATTGTCAACATACACTTTCTTCTTCCATATGTTACTATAGTAGTTTTCAAAAAAGAAAGGTTTGCCGTATATGGTCATTACGTAGCGATCGATTTTGTCACCAGTCACGACGTAATCAACTTGAACTCCGAGCAGTCAGTCCAAGACGGCGTCGTTTTGTGATCGCATATGCATGACCAAGAAAGGACAAACTTTGCATAGCCAAGCAAGGGGAATAGTATGGAACGTTGTTAATTATTTCAATTTTGATTATTATTATTATGTATTCGTAACTGTAGGAAATACAAAAACCAGAAAGTTTTCGTAATGTTTCTAAGATTCAGTTAAGGATTTTAGCAACAGATGGCGCTGTTTTGTCCTGAAACATCGATCTATAAGGAAATTACGTCATCAAAAGCTCTTTTTTCATGAACTGAACTGTAAAGCACACGTAAAACAATTACTAAAAAAATATTATTGTAGGAATACGATTATCGTTACGTTATTTATGGACAGGACATTGCTATTATTTTTTTGTTTTTTAATTCGAATCGCTTTTTGTTTAGGCCAGTCAATATCGACACAAAAAAAGGCAAACATCGCAAATGCGCATGTATCTACGATTTTTTTATATGTTGTTAGGACCCATGAGAGTAGTGTATATCCAAGTTTGCAACCCTGAAAACCCTGTGCTACTCCTGTGGTGTTCGAAAAACTGCGAAATTCAGGCACTTGTGTCAGTTTTGTCGAAAAAAACACCGGAAGGAAGCGTTTCTCGAGTATCGTCATTCGATAGTTTTGTAAAGCAAACTAAATTTCCTAGAATTTGAGCTCAACACGAGCTCTCTAGGTCCATTGGTTGCGAAGATATAGCCAGTGAAAGATGGGCAAGTTTTTCCAAAAAGTGGAAAGTTATCGGTAGGGTCATGTTCCAAGACACGTACCGACTAAACTAATGGTTCTAGAGAAAGATCATGAGAGAAGAAGTTGTAGAAAATTGAATTAGCTGCAATTTGATTCCAAAATGGTGCCTCTAGGCCTCATAGTTTCTTCAGAAACGAAAAAATGTAGGCCAGTCAATATCGACACAAAAAAAGGCAAACATCGCAAATGCGCATGTATCGTTTTTTATGTTATTAGTACCCATGAGAGTAGTTTATATCCAAGTTTGCAACACTGAAAATCCTGTGCTACTCCTATGATGCTAGAAACAGTGCGAAATTCAGGCACTTGTATCAGGTTTGTCGAATTTAACTTGGTAGATGGAAAACATGGCTTCAAAGAAACGTACATACATAATCCGACATTCAAATTTACACAATACATAGATAATACATAATAACCCCGTAATACAGATGAGTTCACGAAGGTACTCCACAAATTTAACAGTAATATGGGCGAGTATCGCGACGGAGCTCCCGACGCTGTGGTTCTCGGAATTATTTGTAGCCATGGAAGTGAGATCGAGAACTGTGTGCAATGCCTATGTAAAAAAGGGACAGCATGAGAAAGGTTATAAAATTTTCTTACTGGTGCCCTTCTATAGAAATCATGTGTGCCAGGTCCCTGGCAGTCGGGTCGATTGTTTAGCGGAAGGAGTGAAACACATTGTTGGTAACACCTTTGGTAAAGCGACTTTCAAACGAAAGGACAAAGTGAAGACCTTGGCATCAGTTACCACCTCTGTGAAAGTATTCAACAGGAGAGTTGATGTTGATCCCCTTACTATATTCCAGAGGGTCTGCGTCACAAACAATCAGATGAACAATTGAAGCAGCATTTTGCATATGAGCTGGCACCGTATCCATTGTCCTTGTTCACTGTAGAAGGAATGAGCAAGGGCACGAAATCCTCCTTCTATTCAGCATTTACACCGGTCACGGAACATATCATCCCTGGAAACAGTGCGTTCACAGTGGTCGATGGTGATTACCTTCTGTACAAGGTGATCTGGCATCGCAATGATTCAGTCAGAGCCATTGTGGCGGGATACGTTCGCTACGTTTTCAACCAATTTGGTACAAACGTAGCTGCGGTGTTTGATGGATACCCACACGATGCATCTATGAGGAGCACTAAATTAGCTGAACGCCTGCGACGCTCTGCTTCTCTCTCCTTCAGTGACATTTTGTTTGAAGAATCAACACCCATCAAAGTGCCCCAGGCAAAACTGCTCTCCAATGAATCTTAACAAACGCCGCTTGATCACCATGATGCATACTGAATTTGAGAGGCAGGGTATCGAGGTCAATCACAAGAAGATGCCGATACTGATATAGTGATGACTGCACTCTCCAAGAGCTCATCGTTCGACCAAGTTTTCATCATTGGGGAGGACGTCGACCTACTAGTCCTCCTCAACGGCTTAAGCTCTGGACAGACGAACGTGTACTTCCAGACAGGTGGCAGAGGTGGGTCAAAGTGCGCTTACTATACAGCAAATTCCTTCACATGTGGAGAAATGAAGGTTCCACGAGGGATGGTTTTGTCCTGCATACCATCAGTGGGTGTGACACGACCTCTGCCCTTTTCTGGCAAGAAAGATGAAGTGGTGCAATGTCCTCAAAAAAAAAAAACCACTGATAGATCTCGCCAGCATTTTTCTTGATCGAAACTCAAACCAGGACGAAGTAGGAAATGCTGGCGCGAAGATCTTGATGAACCTGTACGGCGGAGATGCGGGAACGCTGAACATCCTGCGATACTCAGCATTTGTAAAATCTACAGCAACGGCTAAAGTCAACCTTGCCCGCCTCCCCCCCCCCCCAGCCAGAGGTTCGTGGAGGACCTACATCAGGTGCAAAAATGGTTGCGGGTCGTCAAAAACCCTTGTGATTGGGGATGGGCCACCAGCGAACAAGATCTCATGCCCATCACAATGTGCGCAGAGCCCGCTCCTCAGACCCTGCTTAGAATGCTGGCTTGCAAATGCAAGAAAGGGTGCTTAGGGTGTGCACTTGCAGAAAGGCAGGGCTCAAGTGCTCTATCCTCTTGTTCCTTTTGCTAAGAGCGCAGTTGCACAAACATCACCCCTATCGTCCTGGACGAGGAGGATGAGGATGTGGACGACCCAACACCATATGACGACCCGCCTCCACCTCCAGAAAACGTCGTCCATCCTCCCACTCTCTCCCCCACTGATCCAGACTGGATGAGACCCGGCCCTTCCAAAAGGGCGAAGTTCTAAACAACTGCGGTGTTTAGACTTGACTGTGTATTTAGAATTTTCTTGTTTACATTTATGTTTCCGTTGTTTATTTTCTGTTTACGTTTATTTGTTTAGTGCATGTTTATTTGAAGCCATATGTTAAATCTACAATGATAACTTCACATTCTTGCACGTGTTTTTTAAAGAAATACATACCAACATGATTCAGAACAATGTCTTCCTCATTTTTCCAAATTACGATATTTTACTATTTTTTTCGTTTTTGAGGTAACTACGAGGCCTAAAGGCACTATTTTGGAATCAAATTGCAGCTAATTCAATTCTCTACAACTTCTTCTCTCATGATCTTTCTCTAGAACCAGTAGTTTAGTCGGTACGTGTCTTGGAACATGACCCTACCGATAACTTTCCACTTTTTGGAAAAACTTGCCCATCTTTCACTGGCTATATCTCCGCAACCAATGAACCTAGAGAGCTCGTGTTGGGCTCAAATTCTAGGAAATTTAGTTTGCTTTACAAAACTATAGAATAACGATACCCGAGAAACGCTTCCTTCCGGTGTTTTTTTCGACAAAATTGACACAAGTACCCGAATCTCGCAGTTTTTCGAACACCACAGGAGTAGCACAGGGTTTTCAGGGTTGCAAACTTGGGTATAAACTACTCTCAGGGGTCCTAACAACATATAAAAAAATCATAGATACATGCGCGTTTGCGATGTTCGATGCTTTTATTGACTGGCCTATTTAAGCTTATAATGATTTCAAAATACAGTGCAACTTGGATAATTCGAAGCTGAAGGGACCACTACAAAACTTCGAATTATCCAAGTTTTCGAATTAAACAAGTTACATCTTATAACTTTAATTTCAGGTCCACTGAATGCTTGAAAAGATTATTCTGTCAATAAGTAAATATTTATTCAGAAAGATCATGGTATGAAAGACTTAAACACTACATGTAAGTAAACAAAATAAGACTTATATTACGTAAGCTACAGTGCATATTACATTCAATACAGAAGATTATAGTTTTTCAAAAAATTGTGCATTGTCTGATTGTTTTGTAGAGTTCAGTCGCTTAAGGTTATCAAAATCATCAAGTATGTTTGGAGAACGGAAAACAGCTTCACTTACGTTGGTTTGACCTTCAATGTACCGACGAAATTCGGCGCTATCCCGTACTCGCTGGCGATTTGGCATTTCTTCTTCCCACCCTTTTCCACCTCACGAATGACGGCGACCTTTTCAGCGAACGTTAAATTCTTGTACACGCGTGGTTTACTGAAAGACAAAGTGACACTGACAGCAGGAAGCTCGAATGGCGTCTGAAGCGTCACGTGTCGAATGGCGTCACGTGTCGAACGGTGGCGGGAAGGGGATTTCAGTTGTCACGTGTCGAATTTCTTAACGATGAACGCCGAAAAGTCGTTAGGGTTCGAAATTTTTTATAAAAAACTTCGAATTAAGGAAGTTGAACTTCGAATTATCCACGATTTTTTAACATTGATTTAATAAGAAATTCAAGGGACCAAGAGAAATCTTCGAATTAACCACGATTTCGAATTAAAGACGTTCGAATTATCCAAGTTGCACTGTACATAACTATACAAGGAGTAAAAGTAATGTAAATATAAAACGGTCTGGTTAATAAATATTATTTCCGGGCAGTTAAAAGTCAGTTCGATGGACTGATTGAGCTTTAGTTTAAGCTAAAAGTACGATATATAAAAATAGCAAGAAAATGGATTTTATTCTTAAATAGAGAGAGAAATTCACCAACGGACAACAAATATGCCTTCGCACATTGAGCCAACATCAACAGGAATTCTGAACAGCTGTTTCATCCTTATTAGAAATCATCAGCAGAATATACCCTTGATGCTTGGCTCAGTTGCGCGAAAGCTTTACCTAAAAGCATTCTCGATCCCGGGATGGGACGCCGAGATAAAAAACAATAAAATAAAAAATGATCCTGAAAGATCCAAAGTGTTAACCCCTTTACCTTTCACTGAAAGGCACTAAGGAAATTAATTACAAAAAAGGCTAACACTTTGGATCTTTCAGGATCATTTTTTATTTTATTGTTTTTTATCTCGGCGTCCCATTCCCGGGATCGAGAATGCTTTTAGGTAAAGCTTTCGCGCAACTGAGCCAAGCATCAAGGGTATATGCTGCTGATGATTCTTAATAAGGATGAAACAGCTGTTCAGAATTCCCGGTGATGTTGGCTCAATGTGCGAAGGCATATTTGTTGTCCTTTGGTGAATTTCTCTCTCTATTTAAGAATAATTACGGACGTTAAATTTGCTTTCATTTGGATTTTATTCTATTTACTATTCTCAAAGTATTGAATCTCCTTGTGATCCTTTTTAAAATTAAATATTTTTAAAAGGTAGTTCATTCAATTTATTCTTACGTTTATTAATGCTGTCATTTTGAAAAATATTTGTTACATTTAGTAACAGCGTAACTTTCTTTTTACGATTAAAAACTGAAAATATTGTTCCTAATTTTCCTTTCCGTAACCTTGTTTTGTTGCTGTAACTTTTAAAAATTTCTCTAAAAGGAAATATTATTCATAGCTGCAAACTCAACAGCAGAATCGATTAGGGTATAAATTTAACAATATAAATTTAATAGAAATCAGAGATTTTAGTAATGTAGATTCAATGGAATTTAGATATCAAAGAATTAAAGTGGATAGAAACAAGGATGATAATTACTTTTTTTTTTTAGCAATGGAAATTAATTATGAATCTATTTTTTTGTTCATTTTCATACTTAAGATTATAGAGTTTCGATCATTTGATTAACTATCATTCCCAGTTATGACCAAGATACTATTAAGTTACGCAAAGCCTCTGGGTTGCTTCTGATTAGGCCTAGGTTTCTGCATGTCTGGTTGTAAGAGCTTCCGCTTTTGTTGACGATTGCGCTGTCAGCTGTAGTCTATAATAGATACATACCCAACATACAATACAGTGTATAATAGATACATACCCAACATACAATACAGTGTATAATAGATACATACCCAACATACAATACAGTGTAGCTATAATATTCAGTTTTTATAGCTATAATATTCAGTTTTGCTTAAAATACAGGGTGATTCAGGAGGAGAAACTGCCACTTACGCAGCTCATTTATAACAATATTTTGAGCAAAAAACATGTCATGTAAACCCGCTCCTATTCTCAATATTTAATTATAATAATATTTAGTTACAAAAGATCTCCTTCATTAGTTGGAGGAGTAAAAACAAATGAGATCTGTTGAAGGTGAAAATGTGTTGTGAATTGCATAATTGCGTCGTACAGAAAATTTTAACTACAACATTACATTATTCTGAAGCACTTATCAGAACAATTGTTACAAATCACACCAATTCTATCGACTTGAGTCTTGTTATAAGCGTTGTTCATAGTAACGAGTTTTCAATAAAAGAAAACATTATTTCTGAAAAGTTCTTTCTTTATTTCTTGTTTGTTGGAGGAGTAAAAACAAATGACAAGGTCTTTTACAAACAAACTTCACATTACTGTAACTCTGTAGATATTGAGAATAGGATCTGGGTTTATATGACATTTGTTGCTCAAAATGTCGTCTTAAGTAAGCTCCGTAAGTGGCGGTACCTGTTCCTGAATCCCCCTGCATATGTATATAGGCCTACTCTGTATTGTTACATGTTACTGTGAGCAATCTCCTCTTTGCTGCAAAAAGAACTTCACACTTTAAACTATTTTATTTTTATTGTTGTACAGGGGTTACTTAAATGGTATACGTGTACTGTAGATGTACTGTACTGCACAGTATTTTCAATAACCGTTACCATTTCCAAAGTTTCTGCATGTCACATATTATCTATAAATATGAATTTTCATATATATGACTTAGTATTTTACTGTATCCGTATATCTGACTTCCCATATACAATTTTTGAGTTACGACCAAATGCACTATCCACCTACTGGTCAGAACGTAAGTCCAGATAAGTTACCCTGTATTTGACTATCTCTTCACCTAACTTGATATTTTTTCGATTCACTAATTCTAACAATTAATTTTTAATTCTACATTCAAATGTTGATCAACAACGTTCTTTTATTAAATCGTTCAATTTCAGTTTTGTCTCATAAACATTTTGCATTCAATGCAGTTTTCTTTGCTTTACCTTTCTTTCATTTGTGTCTTTCACCCATTTCAATGTTTTTGTATTTGCATTGCTAATTATAAGAAATATTGAAAACATAAATAAATGACATGGAAGACGAATAGAAAAAAAATATATTTTACACAATGGAAATATTAATGAAGACAGTAAAGTTTCAGAATAATTAAAGATTCATCCAATCGTAACCCTTTGTCTTATGAAATAGGAATTATTAATCTGTTTCCTCTCTGTTGTTCTGTTGTTATAAGGCTGTAATTTACTTTTTCAATGTTATATTTGTGAGTTTAAAAATTTGATGTTCAACAAAACGGAATATTTATTTTTTTTTCTTTACATGAATTGAGCAGCAGATCTCTTATTATTCCACCTAATATTTTTTTTTCTTAATTTATTTATTTGTTTGTTTGTCAGCTTGTATTCGTATCATGTTAAAACGACTGAACGAATTTTAATAAAATTTTATTAAATTTTATTCTTTCTACCTAACTGAAAACTTAGGTAAATTTATTTTTATTATTTTGATTTTCCCAATGCTCAAAATTAATGCCCTAACATTGCATCCGTCCAATATGGGACGGATAGCTGAATGTTTACTAGTATTACTGCTTGGTTATACAGTAAAACTCCAATTATCGGGATTAATTGTGAATTGTAGGATCCGGATATGCAGAAATCCGGATGATTAGGTCATAAGTGAAATCACTCTAGCAACGTGCTGTTGAGAAACTGCAGTACTGCATATATTAAAATAACCTCAAGTTACAAATATTTAAATAAAAAGTATTTTCGAAAGGTTTTTTTTTTATTATTTTCTTTTTCCTGAAAGCCAATCCGGATAATTGGCGTTCAGATAATTAAAGTTCTAGTGTACTTAGAGATGATAATTAAGTTTAGCCCTTTCCAATACAAGTCTTCATTGCCTTAATAATTCCACCCACTCCATATCCAGAGTGTATCAGTCATTGATAGTTTATTAGTCGCACAATTTAAAAAAAAAATACTATCCAATACAAAGTGGATTGCGTAAAACTTATCATTTGAGAAAAAAAAAAAATTTCTTTCCGGCTGCTAATAAACATGTAGGTGGCGCCATCTAGAGATCGAAAGAAAGTTAGGATACTAAATACCACAATAAATACCTGAACTAATTTTACTGTAATAAAAAAATAGGAATTCTTAGTGTGTAAAATGAGTTGATGTGATGCCGTCCCTTTAGACTGGAGCCCGAAATATTTACAAATTTTTCATTTGTGGCTGTACTGTATTTGTGGGTGGGGAGGTGTATAAATGAAACAGTGGAACTGTGAAAAGGGGGTGCGAGGGGCAGTAGCAGGATGACGATATGCTATTTTTTTGGTTTGAAAGATAGTACTCTTTTTGGTTTTTTTGACACCACCCTAGAACCTTAGATTGGCATTTTAATCATTCGCCCCTGGAGCAAAATAAAAAACATTTGTGAGACGTTAGATGTTTCCATTCCAAACTAAAGAAAAAAAAATGAAGAAAAGATTTGAAATGAGTAGTTTTCGTATACTTACATGAAATAGTGAGCGTTCTAGATGTACTGTTAATTAGCACTGGAATTAATGCCTATGTTTGCATGTTTAAAATAGAGTTTAGAGAAACCACATGATCTATGGGCATCTCATTGTACAACCTCTTTTTCGACGTAGATTTTTACATCCCCTGTCTTTTAATTTTAATTTTCGTCAAAATAACGTGCAATTAAGGTGTTATAGCATATTACAGAAATTTCCAACTCCAAAATTTTTTTGTCAGTTTTTGGAGTTCCCTGATGTAGACAAGGAAAAAGTCTACACATGACTAATTATAGTTCTATCTATTCAAGAAGCAAATCATCATATGAAAAACAAAAGCTAATAACAAATTTAATTACTTTCTTTGAAATTTAATAACTTTTTTTTTTTAAACTTTCTTTGAAATTTGATAACTTTTTTTTTTAAACTTTCTTTGAAATCATCTTAAATTCTCTTGGAAAGAGAAATGAAAAAATTAACATGGCCGAAAGTCTTCTACCGCTTACCTTAAGACCACAAAAAAACAAAAACAAAAAAATAAATAACAATTTGATGAAAATAATCTGTTGAAAAGAAAAACAAGCCTCTTATCAGTCAATTATCTTGTTTTTAGTTATGAGGTCATTTACTCGTTGATTATTTGCTATGAATTTCCTGATGAAAAGATATTGACTTTATTGACTTCCGGAGTAAATTAGACACAATTAAAGAGAGCAAATAGAAATATACTCTGTAAACTATTAAATAACAAACAACACATTGCAATTCAACACGTATTATTTAATAAATAATCCAAGTATTTAATAATTAATTCAAATAAAAAATAATAAACCAAACTTCATGCTTTAATTGATAAGCGATTATAATAATCCTCTAATCTAATCGCGATCTATGCAATTTTATTTTTGTATTGAAGTAAATTCTGAAATTTGAGCGCTGTAATAACTAGAATTGAAACTGAATCCTATTGAAAAAAGCGCTAATATTAATAGTCTTAACTTGTGAAATGCTATTACAACATGAAATTTGATTTACAATAGATTCCGTAATTTTTGAACATTACGTTATCAAAAATTTCGTACATTCTTTTTCGTCTTTTTCTTTCTTTAATTAGTTCCCACGACACTTGATTTCTTTGTCTCTCTTTGATAAAAGCAATTTTTTTCTTCCTCTTTAAAAGCCATAAAAATACTGTTGCAATCCCGAGTATCTGAAATCCTCTTATTAAAACTAAAGTTTTCTTCAATGACAAAACAAATTACGTATAATTACTTCAATTAAGTAAAAAAGTATTATTATTAATAAAATAGCAATGCAAATCACTGCTATCCTAAAAGTAAATACAAATAATTGTCTTTTAATTGTTAGCCTATTTTCTTAGTAAATGTGCCTAATAACATCGGTTAATCTTTATATATATCCGTATATCTGTGTGTATATACCCTTTCTACTCAGGCACAGCCAGGATTTAACGCGGGTGAGAGGCAGAGGATAATTAACTTTTTTGACCCAATAAAACCAGAAAGGATTCAGAACCCAAAAAGTCGAAATCTATCCTATCCTTACCACCCATGCTTACGTAATAACTATTGAACAGGTGAATAGACTTCTTGAAACTTGAATGCAATAGATGATGTGATTTTCATAAGAAAATGGTTCCATTTGGATCGATAAATTTGCAAATGAAACAGACAAAACCTTCCTTGCAAGAAAAACAGTAGAGGCGAAACATTCAATTTTTATCAATGTTAATCCTGGTATGCGTGCTGTGATAAGAGTAATGTTAATTGTAGTAGTTTAAAAAAAAAAAAGGGTTTGCCATATATGTCGATTTTGTCTGGAACAAATGTCCCCAGTCATGACGTCATCAACTTGATCTCCGAGCAGTCAGTCCAAGATGGCGTCGTTTTGTGATCGGATAAGCGTGACCAAGAAAGGACAAACTTTGCATTGCATAAGTAAAATTGAAATAGGCCAATTAAAAACGTTGGTGTGGAACGTTTTTAATTATTTCAATTTTACTTATTATTATGCAGTCGTAACTGTAGAAAATACAAAAACCAATGTTTTCGTAATGTTTCTAAGATTCAGTTACGGAATTTAGCAATAGATAGGCTGTTACGTCCTGAGAACATCAATCTATAAGGAAATCACGTCATCAAAAGCTCTTCGTTCATGAACTGAACTATAGTACTAATAGTACTAATTAAATGTTCTTCATTTAATTTTTTGTTTAGAAAAAATGTTTCTAATGTTTGTATTCGGTAGATATTTTCATGACTTACGTTCATTTATTTATTGTAATATATAAGTAAAGTAGGCTTTAACTTCTTTCTGGGACTTCTTGCGTAGTTGTTCTTAATCTAAAATATCATAAGATCACTTGTATCAGTTAATAACAAAAATCTTTCGAAGTTTCCACTCATGTACAGTTTTACATTTGCTTCTGTTTTTTTAATAGTTATTGGGTGTAATTCTACAAACGACAATAATATCTTTTCCATTCACATTATGTGGATTAGGTAGAAAGGTACTTAACTTAAAAAATAAATCAACGGATTACATGAGCTGATAGAAGGTGTGGTTAAATTAATAGGTTTCCTCATTCATTTCTATCTTTCTCTCCCCCACTGCTTCTCTCCTTCCTCTTCTTCCTACATTATTACAGCTCAAATCAAAGGAAAAATCAAAGGATAAGACAACGTTGAAATGCAAATAAACAAGTGCAGAAGGCGTGCGTTAACAAAAATACTTCACCAAAATATAATAAAATTTCACGCAGTTTTATTGAAAACCCAATTTAGTAAAGCATCTACAACGATAAGGGTAGTTTCTTAGATGGTTTTAAAGAATTGAAATACAGACTGGAGATTTCGACATTATAGGAATAAATTGAAGTAAAATTTAATATAAATTTTAATAATATTATATTTAATACACCGGGTGATTCATAAAGTACTGGAAAATACTAGTGGTTTTCACCACCCCTTATCTTTTAAACTATTGCTCATAAAAATCTGAAACTTTTTATATAAAATCGTCAAACGATTTTAGAGTTATATTTTTATATTATTATTTATTTATTATTATTGAAATTCCTTTTATCGTTCAAAGACCTCCAATATATCGAAATTATAATCCAAAAAAATTATTCGACTGCCTCTCAAAAAAGTCATTCATATGAATGCATGTTCAAAAAAAATACATTTTCTTTTTTTTTTTTTAAATTAAAAAAGGAATTAACGACAAAAGTGTTTAGATTAAATTTTCCTAATTAGGTTTCTGTATCATTTGAATATTGGATCCCGACTTTTAGAGTTTAAACAACATCACGACACTTATTTAAATATACAACATATTGGGGGTGTTTGAACGCAAATGAAATGAATTTCAGTAATAAATGGATAAAATAATAACATGAAAATATAACTCCTACATGTTTGACGATTTTATATAAAAAGTTTCAGATTTTTATGAGCAGTAGTTTAAAAGATATGGAGCGGTGAAAACCACCAGTACTTTCCAGTACTTTATGAATCGGTATGTTTTATTAATATTATATTTAATATATATTTTAATATAAATTTTAATATGAACTTTCCTTATAACCTTGCAGTTTTTGTTTTGTTTTGTTTTGTGTTCAATATGTACAAATAGCAGAAATTTGTAGATGTTCTTAAAAATAAATAAATTCTTTTATTTATTTACGAGTCTTAACGCATTTAATTTTAATCATATTACCCATTTTAATCATAGCTCGCGCATATATCAGGGATTACTAAGCGTATTAATATTCTTTATTTAAGACATCGGTAGGAATTTATGTTGGTTCCAATGCTTTTCCATGTGTAATTTTGTTACCTTCTATGGCTACTTATTTTTTGACAAGCATACAGAAAAAAAAAATTCAAATAAATAAATTAGATTGCTTTTTGTCCATAAATGTGGATGCCAAGTTTCAAGAAGATTCTCCCAGCGGTTTGAAAGTTACGGAAAACTGACAAATTTGATCAGGCTTAGTTTCTAGGAAAGTGGACGAAAAATAGTCTGGAGCAACTATAAAAATGACATAAACATATATAGTTGTGTGGCTGATGAGTCCATAAAGAGGACGAAACGGCCGTCTCACACTCCCACTGTTGATAGCTCAGAGGCGAAATCGTTTGTTTACCTTATTGCCTTCTTGGTTTGTTGCTTATTTTATAACAAGCACGTTAAATTTTTATTGTAATATAAAGTTGAAATTTTTTAATGTGAATGAATAAATATGCATCAACTACATTTGGAAATTCTGTAAAAAAAAATCCTGAAAAATTGACCAAATAATTTGCCAGAATTTTACATAAAACTT
>JAFIDM010034998.1:0-26317 GCA_023159025.1 Thereuonema tuberculata | reverse complement strand
CATACATACATACATACATACATACATACATACATACATACATACATTAAAATATACTTATCTGTTACGATAATAAATATAATTCCACAATCATGTACTTCACTAAAATCTTTTACCCCGTAATAACGACAATATTTCGAATAATCTATTCGATTATTCTTCTTCAGATCGAAAAAGGAAGAAATAAAATTATTTCTTATCTTAAAGACACACAAAAAAAATGTAAGTATATTTTTTTCTATTTAAGGTAAGAAATAATTTTATTTCTTCCTTTTTCGACCTGAAGAAGAATAATCGAATAGATTATACGAAATATTGTCGTTATTACGGAGTAAAAGATTTTAGGGAAGAATATGATTGTGGAATTATATTTATACATACATACATTCAGACATATGTACATTCATGCATTAATACATACCTACATACATATATACATTCGTACATTAATATGTAAATGCATACATATATATATATTTGCATTGGTTCGTGTCGAGAAATTAAATCAAGAAATTCACACAGATAAAAAAACATCAGAAGCGAACAAGGGACTCGTATGTGAATGATCGCTTGTTATTAAGCCATCAACGCTTGATTTAATACAATAGAAACTAATGGGATTTAGGCAAACGTACAGTATTTCTAGAATATAAATAACTTTTAGCAAATGGAAGATTTGAAGTTGATACCGGGTGATTCATAAAATACTGGAAAGTACTGGTGGTTTTCACCGCCCCATATCTTTTAAACTACTGATCATAAAAATCTGAAACTTTTTATATAAAAATCTCCAAACATATATGAGTTATATTTTCATATTATTAGTTATTCTTTATTATTGAAATTCATTTTATTTGCGTTCAAACACCCCCAATATATCGTATATTTAAATAACTGTTGTGATGTTGTTTACACTCTAAAAGCCTGGATCCAATATTCAAATGATACAGAAACCTAATTAGGAAAATTTAATCTAAACACTTTTGTCATTAATTCCTTTGTTTAATTTTAAAAAAAAAATGTATATTTTTGAAAATGCATTCTGCCAAATGACTTTTTTGGGAGACAGTCGAATAATTTTTTGGATAATGATTTCGATATATTGGGGGTGTTTGAACGCAAAAATAAAATGAATTTCAATAATAATGAATAAATAATAACATGAAAATATAACTCTTATATGTTTCACGATTTTATATAAAAAGTTTCAGATTTTTAGGACCAGTAGTTTAAAAGATATGGGGCGGTGAAAACCACCAGTACTTTCCAGTACTTTATGAATCACCCGTATTTGGAAGATATTCTTGCACATGACAAATAAGATCAGATCTATCTTTGTATTGCGTCCACTGAAAAATAGAATAAAATACAGAAATGTGAAAGTAGAATTCAAGGTATTTCAGAAACTTTTTTATTTTTTGTAGCAATTTTAAGATTTCAGTCTTCAATTATTACATTTAGTTTTCAAAATAAAACATAACAACAACAGCAAAAACAGAATAAAAATAGAATCAGCTTAAGACAATCAAAATAAACACAATTTCAACATTGTTTACGAAAAGCTCTAATTGCCCTTCTTGAATTAAGAGCTCCTATTAAATACTTATCTTCTGTGGCAAATGATTATCTCTGGTGGAAGTAGCGGCTCCTTGAAGGACGTCTCGAGGTTCATGAAACCATTTTAGGATACTTTCCACACGAGGATATTGGTATAGGAAGATGATGAGGATAATAAGGGCTCTGATGATACGGGGCCACCCATCCTCACGCCTTGTGGTTGGTCTAAATTGTAATAATGTCAAAAGCAGGAAAAACAGGGGAGATGCGAACTTCTCACCTTTTCTGGAGCAATGATGGCTTCATTGAAGATCTTTCCCCTCTTCAACCCTCACCCCTTCATTACACCGTCACTTTTCTTTTCCTTTTTTTTTTTACTCGCGCCGAGGAAGAAAAATCTGGGAATTCATTTCTAAGAACAAAGCAGTGCTTCTACAGAGCAGTCAGAAATGAAATCTCGTCATCCGGAAGGACTAGACTGTTCTTTTGTTTACTGCGAATATGTTTTAAATCAGCAAATTTGATTCTATGTAGGTTTGCACAGAAAATTCAGATACGTCTGCCTTCGTTATGGCAGAAATAGCTTTCCTTACTATCAGGCCCCACATATCAAATTCAGGGCCCAGATATCAAACAATAACGGCCCTCTCCCACTTTATGGTCAAAATCATAGATTCTTAGTCAACAATATGGTGGCCATGACATTAGGACCACACAATATTTTTGCAAATGCTTATATTTAAATTTCGCTTATTCATCGTTAAATGTGCTATTATTTCTTATTATATGATGTGTACATCCTATTCTTAGTAAAGTTTTCATATGTAGGCAAAACTGGTTGTACAGTGACAGCTGCCAAATTTAAACTTACCAGTACAAAGACTTTTGAGGTTATTACTGGCCGTGTGTTTTCTTATAGTTTTTGTTGTTTTTTATTATTATTTTTTATTGTAAAAAAATACCTTAATAACTGTGTGGAATTTGATTGGTTTTTATTTTATTTTATACTTCCATACTTAGTTTATTATTTAATTAAACTTTGAAATTCACTTTTGTTACCAAACTTTCGTGAAAAAAAGATCTAAATTCAATAATTGCAAAAAAAAAGACTGGTCCTGATGTGATGGCCACCCACTGTAGATGTAATTAAATTAATTAATTAATTCAAATACTGTACTTGTAAATGTTTATACTACGTACGTCAGTTTACAACCGTTATTCCAATTTTTGTTTTTTCTCTATCTTGTTAGTTTTTGTTTTATTGTAAATAATTACTCAAATACTGCATAACACCGAATAAAATTGAATCAAACAAAAATAGCATCCCCAGATCAATGTGTGGGCTCACCTGCAAAACATTTCGGATGGTGTGGCAAAGGATATGTTCTCTCGGAAAGGCTCACTTCAGGACCATCTAGCACCGTAATGGGACGTTTCCGTTCATGGGTTCATTAGGAATATATTGATCCTTAGCCATGCCCCTACATGTGGTTTGAATATTACACACGAATTTTGCAATATATTATATATATATATTTATATTTTCTTTGTTAAGACCTGAGCCCAGTCCCTTTGACGGCAGGGCCCCAGAGCTGAAGGACCTATCCCTCTTATGGGGGCCCTGCTTATAATAGCATAAAATAACAATCTTCGTTCTAACGAAACGTTATCAACCGAACGTTCGTTAAGCGAAGAATGACGTAAATATTAATTTTCTAATTCTATTAATTTATCGTGGATTTCTTAGGAAAAATTCAAACTTTTTCAATTTAAAATCACCGATTTTTTTTGTTTTTCACTTAAGTTGGGAAGTATGTTTAGAAAGTAATAATTGAGGATCGTTTGTAATAGAACTGAACTCACTTAGTTTTATAAATAATGTTATATTATGTTTTCATGAAATTGAACAAATACAGTCGGACCTCTATTTAACGAAATCGCTAAATCCCGAAAAAAAGTTCGTTATATGGAAAATTCGTTAAATAGAGATTCACCTTTTAAAATTGCTTTAAACTACATAAAATAGATTTAAAATACATAAACAAAAAATATTATTAAAAAAGTAATAATTTTAATGACATAAAGCATACATTACCATATGGGTACTTAAATTTTACTAATAAAGTCTGTTAATTGTGACTGAGTGTTTTTTTTTTTTTGAAAAAGTGTTTTCGTTCATAGTAGTCTATGTCTCGCATCTTTGCAATGCACCCTTCAGTATTTTCTTCAAATTGTAATCCGCGTCGGGTTGTTTCAAATGATTTTAGCATTTCATCATACGAAGGTTTTTTTGATTTCTTCATCATGATCATTTTCATTTTCATCATCTTCATCTTCATCGCAATTCATTGCTGTATTTTTTTTATTTTTCACACTGTCCAAAATATGATTCAGTTAGTGTTTCCGAGGTCTCAACTTCAAATTCAAGTGAAAGATAATCATCAATCAGCACATCATCGTTAATTTCTTCTTTTTCCCTCAGCTGTATTCAAATTTCTTTCATTTTCTCTAAGGGAATATTGATAATAAAAACATTTCAAGGAGAAAAAAAAAATAGATACCTCGAAAAAGTTCGTTAAATAGAAAATGCACTTCGCTATTTGGAGGTTATTTTACGAAGAAATTAGCAAAATGTTCTTGGTTCCAAAGAAAAGTTCGCAAAATAGAGAAATTCGCAAAATAGAGGTTCGTTAAATAGAGGTCCGACTATATACGTTAGCTGAAAAAAAAAAAAAAAGCATTAGCGAATACAGCATGTATTTTAATGTTTTTATCCTAAATCTGAAAGTTGAAGAAGCTTATCCACTTTGTACATTAAGCAAGACAATTCGGGCACTTTGTGCATTATTTTTGTTAGTGCTATTTACCAATCATTTTCTAATACACAGGCAGATGAAAGTGTTAGGGTCTTTTCACATGAAGCGACCATGGTCGCGCGGCCAGTAATTTTTGGCCACGAAAACCGCGTCTCGTGTGAAAGGCTCCCTTGAAATCTAAATAACGACGGTGGTTGCGTGTCATGTCGCGACCAGAATTCTAGCCGCGCGGCCAGAAGCGACCAAGCGGCCACATGTGAAAGCTCCACTGAAATCTATAGAACGGCCTGGCCGCGTGATGGTGGCCGCGCTGCCATGGTCGTATCGTGTGAAAAGGCTCTTAGCAGTACAGATATTGAATGTTGATGAAATATAAATGCGTTCTTGAAGGTTAAGAAATATTTGACACATACTTACAGCATATAAATGTATTTGGGAGGTTTTCTATTTTTTTGTTATTTTTTTGCATTCGTTATTTAAACCAAATGCCTCAAACATATATTTTATTTTGTAACAACAACTTTAAAATGTGAAAATTTTTTGAAACTATTTTTTATTTTTTGAATCTCTGTTACATTTGAGTCTTGTTCAAGGCGCTCAAGATTTCTGTCCACAGGTGCTTCAGATAAATTTTGTTGGCTATATTTAAATCTAAATGGATATAAAAAAGATGATATGGATATAATTGATATAATAGAGATAAACTTATAAAAAAAAGCATTATTAAATGAGAATTTTATTTTGTGTATTTTATATAAAAATACTTTAAATGAGAAATAATAGGTCTTCTGAAAAATACATATTTTTATTTCTTTTTTCTTAAATTTACCTTAAAAATTACCATTATCTTTAACTTGCAGTCGCTTACGGCATCTATAAATGATTTTTTTTTGTTTTTGTTTTTTACTTCAATTTTTTTATCTGTTGGCCTATTGTTAATTAATCATTTTGAATAAAAATTCCAACTACGAAATCGTTTTCATCATTGCTGTATTTCGCAGGTAAAACTTAATCCTGCTTCTTCAGGCTTAAAAATACATAGAATAATTGTAGCAAACATATAGGCAATTATGGCAAAGGTTCATATTACATGTGAATGGGGATTACATTATTATCAGTAAAGTATGGTTTTACAAGTTAATAAATATTGATTTCGTGTTTATAAAATTAAAATGTAACAAAACATTTTCATTAAATTATGCATTATGTAATTACAAGAAACATAGAAGTAACTGTGGCCCAAAGGTTTAAATTACATACTTAAATTAATTTTATTACATGTTCTTAACGTGTACAATCATACTTTAATGAAAATGTTTTGTTATGAAATCAACGTTTGATAATAATGAAATCCCCGTTCACATGTAATTTAAACCTTTGCCACAGTTACTTCTATGTTTGTTATAATTATATATTGCATAATTTAATGAAAATGTTTTGTTACATTTTAATTGTATAAACACGAAATCAATATTTATTAAATTGTAAAACCATACTTTACTGATAATAATGTAATCTCCATTCACATGTAATATGAACCTTTGCCATAATTGCCTGCATGTTTGTTATAATTATTCTATGTATTTTTAAGACTGAAGAAGCAGGATTAAGTTTTACCTGCGAAATATAGCAATGATGAAAAAGATTTTGTGGTTGGAATTTTTATTCATAATGAATACATATATATATATATATATACTATATCTGTTTATTGAATTAATCATTTTATTAGGATTTTTTTTTTCAGTTCCGAAAATTTTGAAAATGATCTAATGATCTTAATTATGTCAATTTTTTTCATTGTTCTTCTAAATAATGTTATTGTTCTCCTTAATTTTTGGATATTCTAATTTTATTGTGTTACGGTCTCTTTGTGATGTTTTTCCATAAGTCAATCAAGTGCATATAAATGTATTCACCCGAAATTGGGTGATAACACACAATTTTGATCACAAATAACAATAAATTATTATTTATGGTAAATTTTGCATACTTGGGAGGAAATAAAACGTGTCAATAGAGGATACTTGTGTGAGTTAAAAGTAAATAACTTATTTATTGATGATAATTCACGAATAAAAATTAAATTCGAATAAAATTGCATTGAAATCCTTGCTTAGGGCAGCCATTGCAGAGGACTCCGGAAGTACGTCTGTCTGGTTTGTTTACAGCGGAAATGCATTTGGTTTCCATAATTATAACTGAATACTAATAACAAGACCTAATTTAAGCAAAAAAAATAAGCTACATTTTCACAGTGATTGCTTTTTGTTGTGCGTTTTTCCCTTTGTAAACTTATTTCCCGCACGTTAAATTTTGAAAGTTGAATGTTGTGCTTATGGTTAACCCGTCATAAGCTATCAGTTGCCTAGCAGGGATTAACGAATTGCCTTTTTTATTTTTAATTTATTTTTTGATGTTTTTTAAAATGGAGGGCCATTTTTATGTTTACTTGTCTTTTGTTTATATTTCCTTTGATCTCACTGAGCTGCAGACACAGGGTGAATCCAACTGAGGACGGGTAACAACACAGAAACAGGCTGTCTTAGATTCCCGGTATCTAAATCACCAAAAGCCGTTCAGTGATTATTATTTGTTGTGCGTTTTTCCCTTTATAAACTTATTTCACGCACATTAAATTTTCCTTATTAAGCTATATTTTCCTCAAAATTATTCTAAATCATAATCTTTATTTATCTATTTATTTATTTAACAAAAAAATTAAAAAATAAAATAAAAATATCGAGAGAAACGAGCATAGGTTTTACGACAATTGATGAAGATATTTCCCCTGAGGTTGAAGCCAAACCTAAATTGAAATATCACAATAAAAAAAAAAAAAGCTCTGCTTCGTGATGGCTTGATTTTTATAATGGCTTCAGCGTTTTTTCTCGATTACAATTTTCGATTTGCTTTCAAAATCCTAATCTGGCACCTTATAATTTGCTGCGAGATGTTGTGTGATCACGAGTAACTATTCCTAACAATTTTCCATCCACCAGCATTTCAGTGGCCTAATGAAAGTTACAGCCCCACCCTGCAACCCTCGAATTTCCCTCCTTGCCATCATTAGAAGCCAACGCCATCATTTTACCGTAAGAGCCATTTCCGAGTAAGTATCAGTCGCTGAAGAGAAAGTGCCAGCGCAGCCATTTTGTTTCTTTATCGTCCTTGATCAAGATCTTAGAAAGCAAAACATAAAATGTAAGAGGCTTATGCTTTCCAAAAATATTTAGGATTTAATATCAATAATTAGAATAGATCAGATCTATTCAATAAC
This sequence comes from Thereuonema tuberculata, assembly GCA_023159025.1. Lineage (NCBI taxonomy): Eukaryota > Metazoa > Arthropoda > Chilopoda > Scutigeromorpha > Scutigeridae > Thereuonema > Thereuonema tuberculata. The sequence goes on along the minus strand of JAFIDM010034998.1, from coordinate 18,664 downwards.
GAGGGCCACCATATTGTTCAGATTTTAATTTGATCCCACTAAATTTATATGTTTTGAAAAGAAATTTCACATTTATTACATCTATATTTCGCAGTTGCAAATTTGAATGTTTAATTCAAATTTTAATTTCAATTTTTTTAAAAATAAAATATATTTTCCTAACTTTATTATTATTATATCGAAAAAGTTTCAAACCATGGGATTCCCCAGCTAAGACAATATGGCGGGTCAAGGACCAAAACACATATTGCCAAGTGTATTAAAAATATTATTATTATTATTATTATTATTATTTGTATGTTTCAAACCTTGGGTTTCCCCAGCAAAAACAATATGGCGGGTCAAGGACCAAAGCACATATTGCCAAGTGTGGTTTAAAAAAAAAAAAAAATTTGGAAGAATCTGTATCCTGTTAGTTGAGTACCTAACTTTGTAACAGTGAAGAAGTCGCGCATAAGATCCTGGTTCATCTGTGGTGACCATCGGATGCGCTGGCGTGGTTTCCCAGTCTTGGTGGTCGCCTGCTCTGACACAGACGAAACACTTCCGACTGTTCGGGCTGGATGGTGTTGCCCGGGCGTTGTGGTAGCCATACTACAGGATGGGGTGCCACTTTCTCCACCACCACCTGCGGGAGACTGTAGTATATTTTTCGAACGGAGGCCTCTGCCTAACCCCCGAACGCGGGTGACTTTATCCTGCGCCACACCCGATGCAGCATGATCTATATTAGAACGTGTTCTCATCATAAATGGTTGGACCCTTTAGCCTACCCTAAAGCTAGTGTAGTTCCCGCCCCCACCGCGAGGAGGTAGGGTTATTATTATTATTATTATATAAAGTTAAACGGTTCCATGTTGAATCCTTCAGGGATGTCTTGTAGATACAGACTGAAGAATTCTTCGATAGTCTGGATGAAGTTTGGGTCAAGTGGTCAGTCCAATGCCCTTCCGCCTTTAACAACCCCCCAAAAATCATAACATTTAGAAATGTAACAATAAATAATAAATAAAAATAGTTGTAGATTTTAAAAGGATTTTATTTCATTTTTTATGTAATTAACACAGCTCTAATTCTTGATTATTGTAATCAGAAAAAAAAAGCCATCAAAATTATCTAACCAAATTAAAAATGTAGAAAGAATATTTTCAAGACACGACAATGCATTTGAATGCTTATTACAAACAGAGATACAAAATGGCGTCGTTCGCGTCCTGAACTCCGGCGCCAAGGATTCCCAATTCCAGTAGCAATTTACTAAAAGTGAATATTAGTCGGAGAGGAAGCTTGGGCATTTTCTTCCCTCTTCATTACCAGGCGCTAAAAGAAATGAAAGAGCTGTTGCTGAACACTAATAAAATTATTAGTGTCTTACCCTACACTTAAGACTACCTGGTGCCCGCTGTCAAAATGTTACCAAATTGGAAATGATGTCCAATATTGGGCTGTACTTTCTCACAAAGGTGTGATTTTCAGCAGGATGTGATTTTATATTATAGTTATTTCTTTTCTAAGTTGTTTTGATAGAGGGACATTTCTAATGTCTGCAATTTTAAAAATTAGTGTTACTTTCATTTTGTAATAATAGTATTAATTTAAACCACATTAGATATCTTTATTATGACTTTATTACAGATTCTGTTTTATTTTGCTATTTTTTTTAATCTTTAAATAAAAAAATCGGTTGAGATATTCTTCAAATTTTACAGATTAATTAAAGAATGTAAAATGTTTATAAAATCTTAAATAAACTTTAAAAAAAAGTTAACTAATTATCTATAATTCTACACTTTAGTCTCATTTTCCTAAATATTTATTAGCTCGTCTTGTCTGTCTATCTATCGTCTTGAAGTAAGTAATCGAATTTTTTTAATAAATTACTAGATGGCTACCCGTCTCTTCTCTCCGAAAGCCTCGCATTTGTAATGGATAAACAATGTTATTTATTATAAAAAAACAAATAATATCAAGCAAACTAAAAGCTAAAACTTAAAATTAAAACTAAAAATAAATTAAAGTTTCAATTCCAAAGAATATACGCAGTACAACATTGAACATTTGGAACAGTAGGAAATTTGCACAGTTGAGTTTACAATGCAACAATACTCCTGTTGCCTGGCTACGCACGTGCAACATTCTATTGTTGCGAAATTCAATTGTTATAGGCGTACGCGCGCACGTTGTTTATTAATAACATTGATGTTATTAACGATAAAACCGAAATTGCTTAAAATCGATTAATTTTTTTATATATTAACATTTTTTGTTAATTTTACGTTTTACAACTTTTTAAGTTATAACTTTTATATATAGAATACAAAACACAAGAAAGTTATTATTACTGTAAATATCAAAATTCAATTAAGTTATTTTTGGAAAGAATAGTTTTATTTAATAAGATTAGATTTGTATTAATAACGAGAAAGACGTTTATTGCGAATGCTCTTTTTGCTACTAACAAGTAAGTCTTACAAATATTTCCTAGCTTATTGCTTCAATGTTTTTTCCCTTCCTCTTTATTTTGGAGGGTGAAGAATATTAACAGTTTAATTGCATCTACTCTTCTATACTTTTTATTACTTTTCTTCTTTTCCTTCCTCCAAAATTTGCATATTTTTTTTTTTCAAGGATCATACGACATTGGATATTTTTGATTTTTGTGTAATATAGATTCTTTAAATAAACTAACAAAGTATTGGGTTAGCCAAAAAAAGTTCATTCGGTTTTTAAGTAAAAATAAAAGATACAGTAAAACCTCGTTAAGTCGTCACTCAAGGGACCAAACATTTTTGACGACTTAGGCGGAGTGGGAATTTTTGAAAAAACAAAACAAAAAAACACTGAAATACAGTATTTTCATGAATTGCTGTAGGATTCGGTGAGAAAAACAAGATTTTCAGAAATCAATACATGCAAATGAATGAGTGGAAAATAAATAAAAAAAAAACAAAAAAAAAACCACATTTTTTATAGTTATCACATTTTAATTGTTGTAAAAGAAAGGCATTGTCTGTCTTTGAAACGTTCCAGCCAACCATTGCTGCCGCCAAAATCTTCAATGTTCAACTTCTTAGCAATTTCCATGGCTTTTTTCTTTGAGAATCACGGCAGAAATTGGCGTATTTTGCGATCTGTCATGTTTTAGCCATCGAACTAAACCTCCTCGATCGCGTCAAACTTCGATTTCCTCATTCTCTTTCTTTTGTCTTTGCAGTCAGCTTCTTCAATTACTTGTTTCGATGAAAGAATATCGTTTAATGTAGTCCTGGGAATATGGTGTTCTTTGGCAAAGGCTGTTTTCGAAACATTTGATTTTTCAAAAATTTCAATTAAGCCTTTTTTCTTTTTCTTTAAAAGATAACGAGGTAAGTTTTCGTTTCCCTGGCATGTTAAAAACGTAATCGAACCACGAAATTGCAAGAGAAAAAAATAGCCCTTATAGCGAGGCTTACCGTAGCCTTCGTAATACTGTATCTATTGACGGAACTTTACGAAGGCCACGGGCTTACTCGCTATGAAATTAAGTCACACTCAGGAGCCGTCAAGAAAAACGTCTACACTCGACAGAGCCATAGCGAGAAGTGTGCTTTGAATGATTAGCAGCGAGATTCCAAGAACCCAAATCCTCCGAAGGGGTAGGAAAGGAATGAAGTGACAGGCATGGTCGAAAATTCCCCGTAAAGGCTTGGCTTTCTTAAAGTGAAGGGGCGGGACTGAAAAGACAACACGATGGCATGCAAAATGGAGAAGAAAGATGCTTTTGGCCATTTTTGAGGGTGACGAGTTATCCGGAGTAGAATTAAATTTGGTGACGGGTAAAGGAGGGTTATTTTATATTATTGTGTATGAGACCTTGTCGGGACCAAAGGAAAACGACGACTTAAACGGAGTGACGACTTATCCGGGTGATGACTTAACGAGGTTTTACTGTATATTTTTCATTGTCACCAATACTTTTATTGAACAATGTCTTCAACGGTTTGTTCCACTATCTTCTGTCATCTTTCAGGCAACTGCATAATTCCATCTTCCCAAAACTTTTTATCTTTTTGAGCAAAAAAATGTTCCAGTTGCCTTTGGTGTCTTCCAGGGAATTGAATTTAGAATTTCGTAAAGACCGAAATCAATGGAAATCCGAAGGTGCAATGTCTGGTGAATAGGGCGGATGAATCAGAACTTCCCAGTCAAGCTGTAACAGTTTTTGTCTGGTCAAGCGCTCTTGTGTGTTGATTGTCTTTCATCTTCATTATTAAATTAGCGATACAAAATTAACTAATTTTGATCCGTTTTTGTTTATTTTGATATGACAGCTGTCACAATACAATCTAACAAAATGGTGTCGAATGACGTTAAAGACACCTAACAGCTACTAGAGCCAACAAACGGAAAAAAAAACAAACAAACTTTTTGGCCAATCCAATACTTTTTCGGACACAACCTGCCGTAAACTTGTAACTGTACATTCCTCCAAATCGTTTGTTTGTTTCAAAACTAGCAAAGTATTCCCATACAGTGGCGTATATAGGATATATTTTCGGGGGGGGGGGGCCCAAGATTAATATAATTAAATAGACACTCCATGGAAACCTATCTGTTCAACCAAACAAAAAAACAATGAAAACCTATCTGTTCAACCAAAAAAAAAAAAAAAAACGTTGGGAGAACATATCTTCATTATTTCGGGAGGGGCCAGGGCCCCCTCGGCCCCCCCCCTTATATACGCCCCTGTTCCCATTGCTTGTGAATCTTAGAAAGTTGTGGATTGTATTACATTGACCATTGTGCGTTAAAGCTATAATATCTGTCATCATCTCCTAATTTCACATACAGAGATTGCAATGTCCGAAGACACAAGATTGATACTGTAGTATTAAGACAGTCATCAGCTGCAAGCGTGTTTTTTTTCTAATGCTGACGGACGGACCATCAGGAAATTTCCCGGTGGGTAATCGCAGCAGTCTTAATATTAAGTTATTAATTATTTTAATTAATTTTATTTTTTAATTTAAATAAGATTTGTTGAGTGATCTACAAAAACTGACCAATAACTCTTATTGATCTGAAGTGGAATCGAAATAAACAAATAAAAATGACAGCTTTGTAGCATTTTTCATAATCAAAACACAAATGTTTAATTTTCTGGATGTGAACGAGTGATGTTAGATATGCAAAGTTATATTAACACTACACAAATTTCACTGAATCATTTAGATTTCAACCTCAATCTTGAATTGTACTCTCCCAATGATGTCTAGAACGCCTTTATTTTTTTGTTCAGTCAATCTTAAATCTATTAGTATGCTATTAAGTAATTTTCATGCCAAATGTTAAATCCATCTAATTAAGTCTAATTGTTTTTTATTCTTTTTCTCCATGGCTCTGTTACAATCGTAAAAAAGGGAATTGAAATTCAATTTGCTCGTAGATGCCCTTGATCTATTGGAAAAACCATAAGGAATCTTAGAGGAATGGAATTGAAATATTCAATTACCGCGTTATGACCAATTTGGAGAGCTAAGCCTGAATAGAAAACAAAATACACAAAATAGTCGTAAAGTCAACCAGGCAGATGCAATCCGTAACATCCCCATAAATTTTAATTAGACCAAATACCTTATTTATCATCTTTTTTCTTTCTTTCTTTCTTTCAAAGTCTTCTCCTTTCTTTTTTTTCTGTTCCTCTTCCAATTTCACAATCACGATCCCAATTGGACTCCTTCAAATTACCGCCTCTGCTCGTGACCTTCCAGATCATCAACACGTAATATCAATGATGCCCTTTTATTTAAAACTCCAGACCTTTTTTTTTATGTTGTTGTTATTTTTTTTTCTTAATTTCAGCCGCTTTGGTTAAGTCAGTGCTTCTCAAACTTTTTGCTTCACGGCGCACTTTCTGGTAAAAATCTCACGACAAACCAAACTTTTTTAATTGCTTCCCTACGTATAATGGAAATCTTTAAAAAAAACTTGAGAGTGATGTACACAATTTACTTTAAACATTTAAAAATACCATGAAATGACTGATGCTACTACTTAATTAACCTTCATTTTAATTAGAAATAGAACATATATTCGTTTTAATTAGAATATAAAGGGTAGCCCCCCCCCCAAAAAAAAAAAAGGGTAACCGAAATAACAGGACCAAAAACAGATACATAACCGAAACATAATAGAACACTCCATTGTATACTTTACTAACGAATGTGCCACTTGAATGATGTAACACTATATGCTCTAAGCCTAAATGTATGCCATCACATAGCAAACATAGCTTCATTCCCTGAACGATATCTGCCATCTTGGCATTGCATGGCATTGTCCGGTGAAATGCAACACATATTCTCGGTATGGTCTCTGAAACATTGTTGAAGCAATTCCCCATATATATGCATCTGGAGGCGTCAGGTCTAGTGATCGAGGCGGCTATGGAAACTCCTGATCTGTGGGAAATGGGGAGTCCTGAAAAATCGCCTCCAAGACGTCCAAATTGCCCCCACCTTGTAACACGTTATCCATCCAACCATATACATTGTTCAGTATATGGAATATTTGTACAGTTCGTATACTGTAATAGTACAGTCATGTCGTACTATTTTTTTTTTTGGGGGGGGGGGCATCCTGTAGTTAAATTTCTATTTGCCCAGAATGTTTTGTCTAGATCAGTGATATTCAACCTAAGGTGCAAGAAAACATCTCAGGGGGTAGGTGAAAAGGAACTCTGCCAATGAACTTGAGTTTGTAAAATTAAAACTTATTAATTAATTATTAAAAAACATTAAACTTGAAATGCCTTAAATTTTGATGTACAGTCGGACCTCTATTTAACGAACCTCTATTTTGCGAACTTTTCTTTGGAACCAAGAACATTTTGCTAATTTCTTCGTAAAATAACCTCCAAATAGCGAAGTGCTTTTTCTACTGTATTTAACGAACTTTTTCGTGGTATCTATTTTCTTTTTCTCCTTGAAATGTTTTTATTATTAATATTCCCTTAGAGGAAATGAAAGAAATTTGGATACAGCTGAGGGAAAAAGAAGAAATTAACGATGATGTGCTGATTGATGATTATCTTTCACTTGATTTTGAAATTGAGGCCTCGAAAACACTAACTGAATCGGATATTTTAGACAGTGTGAAAAATAAAAATAATACAGCTATGAATTGCGGTGAAGATGAAGATGATGAAAATGGAAATAATCTCGATGCAGAAATAAAAAAAAACCTTCGTATGATGAAATGCTAAAATCATTTGAAACAATCCGACGCGGATTACAATTTGAAGAAAATACTGAAGGGGTTTTTGGAACATTGCAAAGATGCGAGACATACTATAAGCGAAAACACTTTTTCAAAAAAAACAAAACAAAAAAAAACTCAGACAAAATTAACAGACTTTATTAGTCAAATTTAAGTACGCATGTGGTAATGTATGCTTTATGTCATTAAAATTATTACTTTTTTTGAATAATAAAAGATGAATCTCTATTTAACGAATTTTCCATATTATGAACTTTTTTTTCGGGATTTAGCGACTTCGTTAAATAGAGGTCTGACTGTATTATATTGGATATATAAATTATGCAAATTATTTCTGAACATGCATTGTACCTTTATGTAAACTATTTATATTCATATATAGCTAATCTAAATATTTTGAATAACGCATCAATAACCTTGGGGATATCTGCAGGATACAACAACAAAAAGGTCTAAATTAAAAGCTTTTCGGTATTACGGAAGCACAGTATTACAATCTTCCTGCGGTACAACGATGAGATGCGCTGGTTTAAGGAATTGAAGATATACAGTATCCCAGAGGATAACTTTGGTTTTACTCCGTTATCTTATTAACAATCGAGGAAAAGTTTTTAATCCTTTGGATTTAAGATAAAAAGTGAAATAGGCTTATCCAATCTGTCTTTATCCGTTAATATTATCACCTTGAAACGCTAGTAAGAGGCTGTAAATCGTGAACTGTTTTTGACACAAACGTAAGATTTGCAATAATTTACAGTTATACTCCGGACTTACGCCAGATTCGGTTCCGGAGCCTGTTCGTAGGTCGAATCAATGTATTTTCTTTTTCACCTATCAATGCACAATTGATGTAAATAAAGCATTTGTAAAAAAAAGATTTATATAGAATTTTATTTCGGCCAAGTTAGGAAGCCGATCTCCAGTAGCTATTTAGAAAGTTAAGCCAATTAACCTTTTCTTAAAAGAATAATCATTTTTTTTTTTTTTTGGGGGGGGGGGGGGGGGGGAGTGTGTAGGTAGATCACTTTTAAAAATTACATGATATTTTAGAAAAAACAAATTAATCTCCATTAATCGCCATTTCATTATTAACTTCGATAGTCTTTGTAAAAAGTTGAATTTATTAAGTTCATTTGATATTTTTTTTTTATTTTATTGACAAAAAAAAAAAAATGTCTATATTTTTTGTGTGGTGTCGGTCTCTTATTCATGGAGAAGATTTATTGTTATTAAGGTGTTGGGGTCAGTGTAATGATGATGCATTACTTTGAGCCAGAGAAGGGGTATCACCTTACTTCATCAGCAGTAACTCATGTCAGTGACTCATTAAAGAACAAGTCAAGGCTCAATTGAGACGGAATTAACATCTGTAAAAAGAAAGACTCAAATCCTTTTCAAAGTCATACCTTTTGCCCAGGAAATATTGTTGAAAACTGTAAAAAACGTAACGGTTTTGACAGCGTCTTTTGAAACAAATCAAAAATAATTGTGCAATATCACTGATTTGGGATTTTTTTTGTTGTTGAATGAACATGGGCTGCTTTGTTTCCACTTCTGAATACACAGAAGCTCGGTTATAACGCGGTTGTTTATATCGCGAATTCGCGAGTTCTTCATTTACTGTCCTCCAAATCAGAGATGGCCGCCCTGTTTTTGTGAGATCTGCGCATGTATCATCGATTAGTCTTGTCAGGCACTTCCGTCTGATTTTATGACAGGACGCCGCCATTACGGTAAACGCTTGTTACTTTGCAAAAGAGCATTGTATTTATAAATAATATATATTTATTTATTTATATAAATACTTATTGTTAGCAACTGGTATTGAAATAACGCTAAATAGTCGAGAGAAGTTTTAATTTGGCGTTATCAACATGTCTTTCTCAGTGAAAAGACTACGTCGTCCATTGTGACAGGAAAACATAATTGATCAGCTACCGGAAAGGCTGCGCAGTTCAAACTTCCGCCGGCCAACTTTCATTTTGAGGACAAAAAATAAAAATAAAATAAAATAAAATAAAAGTTTAATAAAAGTTTGTCTAAAATTTGTCCATCAGAAACAAACAACAGCAAATCGTTTTCAAACGATAACAGACGAATCCTGTATTTAATTTTCAACGCTACCCTGGACGTAAAGACCTTTTCACAAACATAAGACGTAGCAAAAGGGATTCATATTTTCTGTGACTAAATTTTCGTATTCATTTTGACGGGCAACTAAGTCTTCAGTTGTAATTGTAATGTTTTATCAGCTTATATTTCGATGAGTCGGTTGTGGATCTTAACTTTGTATTTTCAATAAACGGATTGAGTACCCATCCCTTCGAGAAATCTTCATTTTTTTTCCAGGAAATATTCCGACAACTGAATTTTCAGCTCACATAGATGAGTATTGATGTTCTCCAATAAGCGATCAATAATGTTTGTCTTCTTGGTCCATGTTTTTCTCGATATAATCAAAAGTGAGTGTAAATATTGTTATGTTGTTTAAAAAAATGACGCGAATCGAGACAGGTTACTACTGACTTTACTGACTTTTATTGACTAACTTTATTTACAACAACAGATGTATACACACTATCCGGCCACTTTATTAGGTATACCTATCTAGTATAATGGTATAGCAAGGGGGGGGGGCGGAGCGCCCCGGGGCACTTCGCCTGGGAGGGGCCCCACCAGTCAGCTTATTTCTTTTTTTTTTTGGTTGTTAAATAGGTAATTCCTTTTTTTTTTTGGCTGTTAAATAGGAAATTCTCTTTTTTTTGGGGGGGGTGGGGGGTTTGGTTTTTGCAGCCAGCCCAGGGGCCCCACTAGCCAGCTTAGGGGCCCCACCTAAGGAAAATTCCTTTTTTTTTTGGTTGTAAAAGCAAGCCTAGGGGGCCCCACCAGTCAGCCTAAGGGCCCCATCCACTCAAGTATTTCCTTTTTTTTTGGTTGTGGAATAATGGAACTCTCGCCCCGGGCCCCCAAAGGCGTTGCTACGCCACTGACCTAGTAACGTGTTGGGCCTTCCTTTAGCCCTCAAAACAGCCTGAATTCGTCGAGGCATGGATTCCACAAGATGCTGAAAACGTTGCTGAGGTATTGTGCACAATGCAGACATGAGTATGTCACGCAGTTCCTAAAGATTTGATGGAGGTGTAGGCCTGGAGCGAACAGCCCGTTCCAGCTCATCCCACAAATTTTCAATCGGGCTGAGACAGGGGACTGAGCAGGCCACTGCAGCAAGGAAAAGTCATCGTTATGTTCCTCAAACCATCCCACAGTGATGCACCGGCGCATTATTCTGCTGGAAGTAGCTATCTGCATGGGATAAACATATTAACATGTACGGTTACACTTGGTCAGCTACGATGTTTAGGTACTCTAGCATCTTGATGTGCCTCCAGAGGTATCAATGAACCCAACGTGTTCTAGGAAAACATCCCCACACCATGACACTGCCCCCATCGGCCTGAAGAGTTGTTGAGAGACAGCATTGTGTACCTAATAAAGTGGCCGGACAGTGATTCCCAGAGCCAAACAACCTATCTCATCTCGGTCCGCTGTGCGGAGTACCAATCAGGCGAGACCTCCTTCCAGGAACAGTCTGAATCCCCACGATGCTAGATAATCCCTTGACTTTGTAAATCATGCACCAATTTGTGGAAATTTCTTTTCAAGGCAAATCGAATACCAAGATTTTTGATGAAAGTATTGACATTGTCTGTCATAAGCAAAATGTTTTTCTCACCATTTGTAAATTCAAATTCAGTTCATTTAAATGCGAAATACTGTATATCAGTTAAGTTAACCAGCGTAGATTCATTATCTTGTATAAAATCTGCGAATGAAGTTTGTTGATCTTTGAAAAATATTATCAACAATGACGGAATAACAATGTGACTTGTTGGTCATGTACCGTATATGATGGATACAAAATTAAAATGTATTCATTGCTAGGAACATAAATGGATTTGTCTATTGGGAGGCTTGACGATAAGTCACATTACGAGCGAAAATTGGAGCATCGTTCAGCAAACGACCTTGACCGTCGGTTTTCTTTGATGAGTACTTTGATGTTGTTTCTGTTTCGTGAACGCGACAATGCAACGTTAGTTGGCCATGTAAAAATACCGCTCACTCAAAAAATCTCCCACGATTGCGAATGCGGTATATTGCGTTACACACAGATAGATCTGCGCTGTAGTACACGTGAGACTTGCAGGGTAGTTCTCTTCCGTTACACACCGAGGGACAGAACTTGAAAACTACATAAATAAGAGATTCATCTCGCAATTCAAAAAGCCTTGTTAATCCTTTTCCCCGCGATAACCACCCTGACTTCAGTGTGGAAAAAGAGCGATTTGTTCTTTGCTTCTATTTCATCGCACAGTGTTGCAAATAACGATACAAACTGGAGACATGCTCGACATAGCTGTTGATTCATCGAAGTGCACTGGCAAAACAAATTCCTTCTGAATTATCTGATCGCGAATATCGGCGACCATCTCATTGATTTGTCTTGATATAGCTTTCAATTTTTCTACTTCTTCCGGGCCTATATGTTAATGTTAAAACTATATAGATAGCATCAGGTAGTATGCGATTTTGCGCAATCGTATTGGGCTGATACATCTTCGCTATTCTTCGGTAGGATGCTTGAAGCGTTGCGTTATCACTGGCTTGCTTTGCAAATAGAAGCTTGTTGGTTTTTCAAGTTTGTAATAATAGTTCAATGCTCAGATCCCAGATATGTAATTAAGAGATGAGCCTATGCTACTTAATAGTTAATATAATATTCATAATGGGTGAGACCAATTGTTATACCAAAATGACATCCTAGTTGGTTCCGAAGTTAATTTACCGTATATGCTCCAATAGAGGCCCCTGGCGTTTATTTGCAAAACTAGCCTCGGCTCCCGGCGCTTAATAGAGACCGGCTGCTATTAGAGGCCGGCCATTATTAACAAAAACCTTCAGAACGCAATATTTTTACACATAAATACCGACTAATGTTACAAACAGCTACCTTATTTTCCGCTTTCTACTTGAACCTTTGTCCACTTTCGCAGACTTAAGATTATTATATTGTTTCTTCCACTTTCTGATCTTTTCGGATCAACATCATAATGACGAGCGGCCGCCTCACCGGAAGTTTCTTTCGCGTATTCCACCGCGCGAATCTTAAAGGCAATGTCAAATGACCGTTTCGGCGGCATTTTGTAAGGCAATGTATCGTAATGTATTATGCACAACTATAAAGATACGGACGCTTACACTAATACCGGTAGGCAAATATCAAAGACCCGGCTACTATTAGAGACCGGCTACTATTTGGCCGTGTTCCCTCTGCAGCCCGGCGCTTATTAGAGACCGGCTACTATAAGAGCCTCGGCGTTTATTGGAGCATATACGGTAATAGTTTTAATTACACAACATTGGACTTGTTCTAATAGAATTAAGGATCTATATTATTAAAAACAGCGTGTGCACGCACGTTAAGCCAACAATTGAAGTTCGCACGCCGGACAACAGGTTGCCGGACAACAGGAGTATTGCGCTGTAGTACCTCAACTGCGCAAATTTCCAACTGTCACAAATGGATTACATTCAATATTGTATTGAATGTAGAATATTCTTTAGAATTTAAACTTAAATTTCTTTTAGTTTTAAGTTTTTAAAATTTACTTGTAATTTGTTGTGTTTTTTTGAATAATAAAATGTTGTTTTCATTATATATGCGAGGCTTTCGGAGCAAAGCGACGGGTAACCGACTAGTATCTTTCAGAAATAAATTAAAATAAAATAATAATATTTAAAAAAAAAAAATTACTTTTCCCTGTTTCAGTTATCTATAAAACGTATTTGAAATCTACATTTTTGAGGCCTACAATTCAAAGAAAAGTATTCAAAGGAAGTTGATTGTTGTGTAGTATTTAGATATCACTACTACCTATCTAACTTTTCCTGACGGAAAGTTCAAATGGAAAGGTGTTATGTTGTACCATTATCCCTCCATTTTGTTTTTCTTTTTTTTTTCTTTTCCTCTTTGTAGTTCCAATCTACTTCCTTCTCCCCCTTGTCTTTGTGTTTCTCACTTGCCTTTTCTTCTTCTTTCCTCCCACCTTCACCCACCTTCTTTTCTCGTTCTTTCATCGCGACTTGTTCTTTCTTTCAAGTTTTCAAAAGCGCTAAGACTCGTCAATCGCGGGAAATTAAAGTGTCAACGGTGGAGGGGGTGCAACAGCCACCGGTAATTGCCTTCCGCTGTTGTCATAATTGCCCACCGGTTTTGTCATTTGTTTTCATAGGCGAATGGTGATAATTGCCGATATCATCTGCACTTTCTTGTATATATTTTTTTTTTGGTTACACGCTTTGACGCAGGAAGTGCTGATACGAACGAAGCACCACTGGACTGTAACCTAGCAGTGCTATTAGGAAGCAACACCTCGTCGTTCACGATATTCAATTAGTACAGCAGCTGTCATTTTTAAGTTTCGTTTTGCATTAGGCACTTATTATGTTTTATTAAATCTGTCTGCCATTAGTACGAAATAGTTCAATGATTATTAAACTGATTTTGATGAAATTTGGATGTTTTAGCACTGCTACTAATTTCAGTGACATTCATTTGAAGCCGGTGTGAACACAGGCACAGGAATTTATTATGTTGTTTTTATTGTACTTTTATTTTTTGAAATTAGGCTTATGAAATCAGTAAATCTGTTTTATTTGTATTTTTCTTCCCTAATAATTTTGGAACTTTGTATGCACATTTCAGGACTGGAACGATATAACTTTTATATTTAAAATCTTTTCAACATGGGTCTTTGTCATGAAATTAGCGCGAGAAGCAGACAAAAATTCCTTTAGAAAAAGCATTGGAATCTAAACAATGGATTTCTATCCTATTCCAATTAATATCTTATTATTTTAAACAATGAATATTAATCCGATTATTAATAAACAATTATGTAAAAAACGTGCATTAAATTAATTTTTTTCAGGAAATGGGAAATTTGTACTGTCTGTATCTCATAGATATTATATTTTTTAAATGTAAATGCAGGCTTTATGTTTTGTCGTTTTCACGTCTTTAAAATATTCACATAAATACCGTATGTAAATTGTAAGAAATAATATATTTTAAGAAAAGTAGGTTTTAAGTTCTTTTGGACTATCCTTGTTCTTTTAGTTAAGAGAGTTAATACTAATGCAGTGCAAAAAAAGAAATTGATCAATTATTCTGATCAATTACAAATTGAAGCGTTTTTTTATTTGTAATTTTATTTTCTCCATGCGATACTACAAGTGATAAGCGACATCCAACTATATCCTAATATATATATGTATGTATGTATGTATATATTCTAATATATTTAATCAATTTAATTTTTTTTTTAAATATATAAAAAGCGCATTAATCGTACATATTATTCTGTCCCAATTATAATTTTGCATCTTAAAATAAAATGTAGACTATTTTTTCATGTGATGTCTGTGTTGAGGAAGTCTGAGAATCTTGTGGGGGCGATAACTCGAAAACTACTTAACTGAGCTTTACCAAACTTCAAATTCAAGAGTTTAGTGGTTATCTAGATTTCATTAGACTTATATAGACTTATATTAAGAGTACACTTTATGTTTGGGCCAAACCCTAAAATATAAATACCTTAAAAAAAAATGCATAAATAAAGTAAAAGCTTAGGATATAATAAAGTAAAAAATTTGACTTCGATTGAGTTTTTTTTTTTTTTTTTTTTAATTGAAAAAAAAAAATATGAAATAAATGATAAAAATTTGTAATAAAAAAATATAAAAAGAGATTTTACAGATATTGGAAGCAAACAGAAGTGAAAAAAATAAAATAAAATAAGACACTTGTACTAAAACCACGCATTAACTTCTTTCAGAGACGATATATAAAATTTTATATCTATTCATACACTGTCCGGCCACTTTATTAGGTACACCTGTCTAGTAGCGTGTTGGGCCTCCTTTAGCCCTCAGAACAGCCTGTATTCGTCGAGGCGTAGATTCCATAAGATGCTGAAAACATTGTTGAGGTTTTGTGTACCATGCAGACATGAGTGTGTCACGCAGTTCCTGAAGATTTGATGGAGGTATAACATTCCCCATACCATGACACTGTCCCCACCGGTTTGAAGAGTTCTTGTGAGACACAGCATTTATGCGCAGGGGTGTAGCTAATAAACTGTCTGGACAGTGTATGTATAAAAGTCAAAGCTTATATGTTCTCTATACAATTTTACACTGTTTGACTGATTGGAACAGAATTTTGCGTAGATACTCTCAACTACACTGCGGAAAATGCAGGCTATCTTGGAACCGGTTAACAATCACCAAAGGGGTGAAAAGGAGTTAAAAGCTCTCAAATAGCGCCGCACAAGGATCTGGTGGCGGCAATGGAAACTATGCAAATGTTGTTCTGCAACAATTGGAGCAATTGGGGAAGGGTTTGATAGATTGTGGAGATGGGGACAATCAGGACTTCCCACCCCCTGCCTGGGCAATGCCGGATACTTGAAGCTACAGTTACTTATAAATTATTAATCGCAGAAAACTTCAATTTCCGGAAGACAATGAAAAAGTAATTATATAAATATAAATCTTTTTTTTTTTAGCTTTCCCAAATGTTTTTTTGGGTTATTATTATTCAGGGGCGTGTATAGGATTTTATTTCGGGATATGCTACGTCAGGGAGCAACAGTCAAAAAACAGAAAAGATCCTCTTCAAAATTTCGGAGAAGTCCGAGGCCCTCTCAATCATCCATTCAAACATAAAAAAAAAAAGGACTCTCTGTACATTTCTAGAGAGTCCGGAGGGAAGGCAAGGCCCCCTCAGCCCCCCCCCCTTTTTTACGCCCCTGAAAAAAACAATAAAAAAAAAAAAAAAAAAGCTTTTTATTGAAAGCAATCGTTCTCAAATATGAAAAAAAAAAAAAAAAAAAAAAAAAAAAACATTTTGGCAAAAAAAAAAAAAAAATTGTGGTTTTGGATTATTTAATGATAAATTAATTATTTAAACCTTTATTTATCAGTTGGTTTTTGTTACTTTGTATTGCCTAAATTTTCTGGTTTATAATTTCTTTTTATTAACTTTATTAATGTTATTTTATTGATATTTCCTACAGTATTTTTTGGACACAAATATTAGATATGATATTGTGCGAATGAACGGTTTAGTTCATTTTCCAACAAGTATCCCATTACAGGCTTACGTTGGCCTTTGGGGTTTCGGGAGTAAGGTTTCGTGATCAATGGAAATAAGTGAAGGTCGGGTGGTCAGCATGACGCCTGCTCGCCTTTAACTTCCGGGAAAGAAACTCGGTTCTCATTTGAGAGAGAGCTGGGGAATCCTGGGGCCCGTCAGGAGGAGAATAACCTAGCAAAAATTCCCGACCTCCCCCTGGGATTGAACCCTACTCTTCCAGCCTGTAACCCAGTGTCTGTACCATTGGACTGCTGGGTCCATCATTGTTATCCTAAGAAAAAAAAAAACGAAATTCTGTTAATGAAGCTAGTTTTGTTAATTACGAAGGAATAATCAGTTAAGTCAGACTTAATTAAATGAGTTGTTTACTATGCTTTGATTAAAAATTCGAAGAAAGATTTTTTTTTTACCTATTGTTGTCTAGAATCTCAAAGTATCATCATGAACTACTACTATCATGTTGTATAGTATTTCTCGAATTATCATCCGAAGAAATAGGTTTTTCTAAAATTTGTTATTTAATTCATATGTATCTTTCAAACATCTTGATAATCCGGAGAGTGGGCGGAAGTAAATGATTTTAAATAAGTTGGAACACAGATCTCCAACAACCACTACAAAAAAAGTCATCTTCAAATTTTTCATCCCTTTTCCGTGACCGGTGGTTATTAATAATAACAATATTAATAAAACAAATTCTGAAGTTATGAGGGTGAATTTCTGATATCAGATAACAGATTGTAGCAGTTCACTTATAGACTAGTGAACAAGAACATCGTGCAACACAATAGTAGGGGGTGACGATTGCTCGGAACAAGATATTCGCCATTTCTTTTGCTGTTGTAAGTTGCACAGTAAATACTGTACAAAGTAATGACGAACGTTATTTATACTGCTTACATCCTTTTAAAGTTCGTTTTATGTTCTCTGTAACGACATAAGTAGTTTTTAAAATGTCTTTAATGATTTTTAACTATCTCATGGCATTTACTCAACTGTTCGAAGTTCGCCACTAAACCTACTTCATGGCGAACTTAAGAAATGCAATTGGTGTTTCTTTAAGTTGTTATAGAAGAATCGAAGATTTAAACCTGCATTTACAGTTTGCTCAAATTTGATTTTGTTTTGTTTTGAGTTCTCGAAAAATACCATTTTATATATACATTATATGTATTAATTTGTTAAATATTATGTACTTCAATTTTTAGCTGAGATATGATAAAAAGTGACGATAAACTAAAACGATGATAAATAATGATAAAAAAAAAGATATCTTATTAAAAAATTTTATTAATGATAAAAATAAGATGAATCACAAAAAATTATGATTTTTAAGCCCAAATAAAATATGTTGGACTAACGAAAAATGACAGATGTTTTTATTTGCCGCCAATGTACAAAATAATGTAATCATGCTTTGAAACTTAAACTCTGAGTGTAAACTTCAAATGTGCTTATGTTTTTCTTTGTGTAGTATATAGTAGACTAAATTGTTTTTCTTTGTCACCGTTTTTCATTTTCAGTTTGCTATCTCTTTTTTTTTTTTAATGTATTTACTTTTTCTGAATGTTTTCCACCACTGTTTGTACTATTTTGTATATCTAATCTTATCTGTTATGTCTATTAAAGTTTTTTTTTGGGGGAAAATGTAGTATCAATTGATTCTAAATGATATACGCAGGTAGCGAAGTTAGGGTACATAAGCACTCCGGACAAAAAAATTATGGAATGCGGGAAAAAAAGCTGTACAAAGAGGAATGTGGACAATCTTGCTGAACAATCTTGTGATAAGTACAATATTAGCTGATAACTGGTAATGTCTGAGGTGTGTGTACAATGCAAAAGGGTTAATGCTTGTTTGTATTCTAATTTGAACTATGGGTCGTAAATGTGATGGGAATGAGCGGCAAAAGGGAGCCATTGTTTTTGGCTGAGAGCGTGACCATAGTCCACAGTGAAGCAGTATCCATTCACAGTGGAAGAAGTATGGACACAATCAATCTCAGTGGATGAACAGTGACAGAAAGTCGACCGTTAGAAATAAAGACCGCTTAGCAACCACTAATCGTTTCCAAACATGTCAGGAACTGCTTGAACAGTACAATAACGGACCCGTCAAATGGTATCAGAACTCACGCTTCGGCTCGAACTGCATGGGTCACGAATTTTCCGTTGTGTAGCCCGGGT